>JAHREE010118779.1:0-15604 GCA_033628505.1 Tringa tobata | reverse complement strand
ATATTTTATGGACAGCTTTTGTTGCCACCGCTGATGGAGCATGGTTGAGAGATGGCACACGAGACCACCCTAAAGGTCTGCCCAACCCAAGAGAGCAACTGTGGGATCCAGAGGCCATCAGCTGAAATTCAGCCCAGACTAGCGAGAAGTGGAAGAGAGATACCTCACATGACGTGCCGGCTTGCCAGCTCACTAGCAGAGGCAGTTCATTACTGAACCTTCATTATGCAGAGAATTAAATCATGGGCTTGTTCATCATGCCTGGTGGTTAAGCCTGAAGAACAACTGAGGTCCATCCGGTAGGCGAGACAACGAGGGAAATATTACAGATCAGCTTTGCATCTTACTGGCTTCATTCTTTGCATTTTTCATCAAGGAGCAGGTTAAAATGGACCAGCAGGGAGAGCTGCTCATGCACTGGACCTCCCCTGAGACACTTCCACCTCCGGCTGATCTTTCTCCCCAGGTCTCCCCAGCAACTGCTCTGTGCCCTGGGGCACGGTGTCAGTTTTGGCTAGATTAATCCTAACCTGATCCCCTGAGAGCAAGCCCCATGGCACAGGGAGCATAAACCCTGTTGGCTATGGTGGCCCCAGGCCAGGAGTGACATCAGTTCCTAGAGAAGACTCATAAATTTCATCCAAGGGTTTTTTGTTGTTGTTGTTTGTTTTTGTTTTTTTTTTCTGCTGAGTTTTCCCTTTGTTACAGGGGACCAGTAATACTTCATCTGTCGTGACTGCTCCCATGGACTCTCTGATGTCATAAATTTGTGATTATGATGACATCACCTACAGGCCAAGCAGAAGGAGAAAGGCATCCTGGGCTAAGCAAAGGACCTTCCCTCTAACAAGCAGTAGTGATTTGGCCGACTTGGGACTCTTCACACCCAAATGTCCCCAGGAAACACTCAGAAGCAGATAAGGATTCATGCTTTTCAACCCAGATTTATCTTTTGTATTTATTGCCACAGTGAGACCTGGTCAGCGTGGTGGGTTTGGACACATCTCTTCCAAGAGCAGGCGTGTCTCCTAATTGTGGAAGTTTGCTCTGCTTTTGGGGTTTATTTTGCTCTGTTTCCAGGAACTGCCATTCCTCCCTGTAACAGCTTAGTTTGATGAGCAAAGAGAGATTTTGGAGGAGAGCAGGGCTGTGTCTAGGCGAGACCTCGTTTGATATTGATGTGGTACTGCAGCTGAGCCCATTGATGAAGCTGTGGTTATTCTTCTTTAATATATATCTGCACAGAGTAGATGGGAAATGCTCAAAGACTAAATTTCAGCATTGGGGGGGGTGGGGAAGAAGGCAATGACCCTGTTGCTTGAACGAGGTGTCATCCTCATTAAATCCTGCTCTCCCAAGAGCATCCCCTGAGTGCATGTAGATCCTTCTTATATGTACTTGCAAATGTTGGGGTTTGGTATCTTTTTTTTTGCATCCATCCCTCAATCACTGCTCTCCTGGCAACAAGGAGCAGGAAGGTTGCTTTGGGGCTGGGTAAATATTTGTTGGCACCATTGGGTGCCATCATCTGGAAGGACGGGCAGGGTGGATTCGGGACTAGCTGAGGATCTGGCTAAGAATAGTCCTCCTTGTCGTGCATCTCCTGCCCTTGAACACCTCCCCTCGTGCCTACCTCAACACCTGGACAGCCCAGCCTCGCGTTACGCGCCCTGCAGACCGATAGCTACCTGCCTGATTTCAGCGCCGTTACTCAAGGGCCTGGTTTCTTGGCAGGTCATCTAGAAACCAGAACACAACTCCACGAGAGAGCAGATCTCACGACGGGAAAACGAAAGAGACCTACGCACCACGGCCTGTGATTTTCTGAGAGATATCAGCTGCTCTCCTGTGCCGTTGGGTGGTAGGAAAGGGCAGAAAGAGGACATAATTCTGCTCTAACTTGCTACATCATCAGTTTTCATTAAAATATTCTTCTGCCACATCTTTGTAATTTTTCACTTTGGAGGCAAATTTATTAAAGGTGTACTTCAGCCTGATTAAATTAAATAATGTGGCATTAGCAAATAAAGTTTGGGGTTTTTATCTAAGCACACCACAAAAAAAAAAAAAAGAGCTATAATACAAATAGCTATTTAATACTATAACAGAAGGGGGGGAGATTCCATTCTTCATAGGCTCCCGACACCCATTTGTTATCTTCCCCTGGCCCCACCACCACAAATCACGCTGGAGCCTTGAAGCAAAAATAGCGCAAATGTAAAGCAATATAATGTCATCTGTTTTCTGAGATATGTAATAATACATTTTGCACACAAACAAACCTTCCCAGCACACCAGCAGGGCCCTCCCTAAGCCTCCCTGGGCGGCTCTTAACTCCTCAGACTCATTTCAGGGCTATTTCCAGGCCAGAGATGGCTTTGAAAATGAGGCTGAAAGAGGTTTTTCAGCTTATTTTTGTTTTGATTTCTGCTAGGCAACAAGAAAGAGCAGGCACTGTGTTCTGAAATTCAGGACTTGCCTTTGCTACCTGGTCTTAATAGGTTCCACTTTGCCTGTGTTGTTCCCTCTCAGTCTCTCCCAAATCTATCTTAGGTAGTTTTAGATGGAAAAATAGAGTGTTTGGCTGATTTCTTTCCTCTTAGCTCTGCTACCACGTTTGGCTAATTCCAGGGCTATGAACACATGAGACTTTTTGAAAGCCATATTGGACAACCTGTGTCAAATACAGCTCGCTCCCTCCCTTCCATGAGCTTTAAAACCCACTGGCCTACCAGGACGATCAAATACAGCTGGGGTAAGAAAAGGAAGGAGGGTTTTCGGAGGCATCCAGGTCTTCTGATGAAAGAGGGACAAGGGGTAATGGTTTTAAATTGAAAGAGAAGAGATTCAGATCAGATGTTAGGAAGAAATTCTTTCCTGTGCAGGTGGTGAGATGCTGGAACAGGTTGCCCAGAGAAGCTGTGGCTGCCCCATCCCTGGAGGGGTTCAAGGCCAGGCTGGATGGGGCTTGGAGCAACCTGGTCTGGTGGGAGGTGTCCCAGCCCAGGGCAGGGGGGTTGGAACTCGATGATCTTTAAGGTCCCTTCCAATTCTAACCATTCTATGATTCTCGTCCCCTTCTCAATACGGCACAGAGGGGCAACCTACACTTCCCCACCTCTCCAAGGACCAGGTGAGCTCTCCTTCCCCAAAGTCACCCCACTGCTGCTATCTGACCACATCTGACCTGGAAAAGGCACTGGGGTCCTCTGGTCAGGAGCAGCAGCTGCAGGAGATGGTGCAAGGCCTGAGGGCTGAGAGGTCTCCAAGCCTTTACTGCCGAGGGTAGGCAACACATCCGCACCAAGCAGAGTTAAAACAAGAGAAGTTTTTTTGGACTGGGAGTTCTCCATCTGCTTCTGCCACAGTCAGCCCATGGCTCTCTTCTGCCAGTAGCTAGAGGAGATGATCAGGAAGGAAAGAGACTGACACCTCCAACACTCCTCACCTACAGGGGCAAGAAAAACCTTGGTGGGCATCTCCAGATGGGAAGCTGAGTCAAAAACGTGTTACACCCTCCCTTCTGCTTATCCTGCTTTGGCAGGGGAGTTGGACTAGATGATCTCTATGGTCCCTTCCAACTCCAAAAAATTCAGTGAAATTCTCTCTTCAGCAACAACTGGGTGGCAAGCTGCCGAGCCAAAGGTGTATATCCTCTGCAGAGCTCCGTTCCCTTGGGCGTGCGTAGACCACGCACAGCAGTCTGCTAGACCAGCTAGCTGGAGATGTCCCCTTCCGACACCTGCCCATTCTTGCTCTTGGGCCACTTATTCCCCCCCAAAAAAGAGGCAAAGCCAAATTGCTGGACATCATTGCTGCAGCGTTGGGAAGCAGGTAAGGTACCTCTGCGTGCCTTATGTGTTTTAAGCCAGTGTTAAAAGCTGAACGTGCATTTAAACAATACTAATGATCAGTCATCAGCTACTTGGAGGATTTCCATAGCTGCATTTGACTACTGGATAGCGATCAAGTTGATGAAGGCTTGCCAAGTTCTGGGCACTTGGCTGGCATAAGAAATGTTCAGTGCTTCAGGGAAGACTCAGCACAGCTTTTGATCCTTTCTAGTCCCTGCAATATTTTAACAAAAATAACCCTTTTCTTCCCTCTTCCAGCCACCATTTTCCTACATTTAACAGTAGAGGAGACAGCCATATGTGTGTGGTTTCAGCACATTCCAGCAACGCTATTTTTAACGGAGTTGGCCCCCAAATATCTCAACACTACTGCGTTCCCTGTTGGTCATGCATCTAGCCTAGTCCTTAAATCTCACAAGTTCTCTCCCTCCTGCAACTCTCTGATTCTACTGGATATTATCTTCATGAAAAATATTTTTTTTTGTCCCGCTCCTCCCCAAAATGTCCAGTTTGCTCTCCACTTCTCCCCAAAATGTCCAGTTTCCTCTCCACTTTGGTGCCGTCCACTCCCCACCAGCGCAACCACGAGGTTCCTCTTCCCTCATGGTTCCCCCCCGAGGGGTGGCACGCTCTCCTCTCCACCAGCAGGTCCGTTCTGCCTTACTGACTTCAGAGGCGACCATCTGACAGCACGCTGCACGCCCGGACGGATGCGATGTGACACGGCCAAACACCGAACACGCCGCTGAAGTGATGGGGCACCTGACAAGAAGCATCGCCCTCCATCTAGCAATGATCTCATGCTGTCTGCTCCCATCAAGGCCACACGGAACCAGATGGACCTGGCTCTTTGCATATGACAAGGGCCTTTGGTCTCACCTGGGGGGGGACAAGCAGTGGAACAAGCACCCCCGGGGGGAAAAAGGGAGATAAAAAAAAGTATAAATCAACTTTCCTGCTGCCCAGAGTCTCTCTTCTTCTGCCTCCCTCCCCATCTCCTATTGCCAAGGGATCTACTGCCAGAGCCCTGGTGAGTTCTATAATTAAAGCCACAGATTGCTCAGCTATCAGAGGTTATTCGCTTTGCCACTGTTCATCACATTTGCCAGAACATCTCACACACGAGTGTCGGACACGCGCCCGATTTAAACGGCTCCTTCTTGCCCCTGCTTTGTTTCCACTTTCTTCACGCTGATGGGCTGGATGCACAATCCCTCACTTCTCACCCCAAGCATCCTTGGCAGGCTCCCTCCCTCCTCATCCTACCCTACCAGTCTGTGTGTGCATGGAGGAAGGAAAACCAGGACCAACTCTGACTCTCTCCATCTGGAGAGGCACCAGAAGCATAAATGCCCCCCTGCCATTTCTCTGGAAATACTCAGGATTTGGGTGGAGGTGGGAAGGAGGATTGTGGAGGGAAAGAAAAAAAAAATAAAAAATAAAGGCACAAAAAAACCTGGCAACAGTAAGGAAGACAAAAACTTCAGAAATTATGAGAAACATTGTAAGAGCCAGTCTCAGGGAGCGCGAAGGAAGAAGATGGAGACCTCAGAGTGGGAAGCAATCTTTAGGAGCACCTCTTTCTACTGAGGGACCCAAGACACTGTCTGGATGACTGAAGGCAAAGGAAAGGTGAACCACCACAGTGGTGGTCCCCGTCCCCACCCGCCGTTAACAGCGCTCCTCTCCCACACAGAACTGTCCCCAGGGATGAAGACAGTAAGAGCTGGGAGATGTTTTGCTGCTCTGGCAGCAGAGGGTTCATTCAGCTCCAAGGTGCAACTACCCACTGCCAATTACCAGCTCTCACTCAGCATCTATCCACAGCTCACAAATGGGCGCACCCAGTAAGATAAAACCCTTTACACATTAAATACAACAGCTTTTTTTCCCCTTGCACCTCCTCCCATCCACTGCCAGAGCAGGATTAAAATAGAAACCAAAAAAAAAACCACTCTACCAGGATGGCTTGCTTTTTTTTTTTTAGCCAAAGTATTCAAACAATCGGAAATGTATGAATTTATGCTGTGAGAGGTGCAGATGTGTGGTCCACGAATATGCCTGTGTTGCCTTAATATGGGCTTGCATTGCCAGGGAGGACCCATCCGAACCTGTCTCTGTCAGCTACCCCTGGAAAAAGAGAGCAGTGTTGAATTAAACACCCTCCTGTGTTTTTGAGGTCTTTTACACCCTTTCAGACGTCGCCTTGTTCTTTTACACCCTTGCCCTCCTCTCTGATGCCAGTTCAAAGGTCCGACGGATTTGCCCTCCTTGTATTATTTCATCATTTTCTAGCAGCATCCTGGCCAAGAACCACCTGCGCCAGCTTTTTAATGAGATTTGGGCTCCGTGGGGAAAACACCAGCTCCACACCAGCAGCAGGCAGGGACCCCGGTGAAAGACCCCACAGAGGCTCTCCCGCTGCCGTGGGAGGTTTGGGGCAGGAGCAGGGGTCGTGCCCATCCCCTGCCAAAATCTGCCCCTTGCAGGTAATTACGCATCCTTGGAATCTTACAAGCCAGCAAAATCCAGGATCATCACAGCTGTGATGAAAAATGCTTCGATGTTGCCCCCCTCCCCAGCGGGCTGGGCTGTATTAGGGCATAAACATCCCGTCGGTGTAGGCAGCATCAGCTGCACAACACATCTCTTGGGCACATCCTCTGCGTTGCTTTATTCCCCCATCGGAAAAAAAAAAAACAAAAAAACAAAAAAAACACCCACCCAACAAAAAAACAACTTTTTAGAGCAGTACAAAACTGATTAGACTGAGGCAAGGGAAAGAGTGATGGAAAACGGTGAGCAATAAAACCAGGGAGCAGGCAACAGTTCCTGGGGGAAAAAAAAAAAAGGCAAAAAAAAAAAAAAGCTGATGTTTTCAAGATTAATGACTAATGACAAATAATTGTGGCCGTGGAACACCAATGGAAAGGCAGAATGGAAACAAGAACCAGACAGAAAAACCAGGCATTAGGTCTGATGGTGAATTTAAGGCCATCAATTCATAATTGCAGCCATTACAGCCAGTATTTTCAAGTGAGCCCAGCAATATCAAGAGCTGCTGGATGCAGCGTCCTTACGAAAGAATTTGGCTGTTATTTAGGGTCCTAAATGAAGGCTGAACTGTTGTGAAAAAGCAGATCCTAATCTCCCATCACGGGCGTTTATAGGAATCTCTGCCCCGAAGAAGGAAAGAGGGAGGGTAGAAAAGATGCATACCGTTGGCTCCTCTTCTACAGCCACGAAATAAGCCACTTTGCACACTTTTATTAGCTTTTATTTCCCCCCCACGAGGAGCAGTATCTCTGCCTGCCTTTGCCGGGTGCTTCAGAAGGCAGCAAACACCAGGCACGACGGCTCACGCGGCGGCCGAAGGCGTCTGTCCTCCTTCATTTCAGTTTTTCAAAGCGGAAATCAAAGTATTTAACAACATCTGAAGGTCTTTTCCCTGCAGCGTGGGATAAAAGGCAGGGCACCAGGTGGAGGAGGGTGGTTTTCCTGTGGTTTGAACAGTGTCCATCCTTTTACGGGGGTGGCTAAATGCACTGCCCATCTCTCATCCCCGTGAATCACATCTATTTGATTTAACGAGAAAACTGACAATTCACTGTTACCAGCCCCTCAGAGTCAAAGCCTGCCCCGCTCTGCATCATCCATGAGTAACAGAACTGCAATTTTGGTCTAAACCTGGGATATTTACAGCTGGAGAGGGTGGAAACAGAAGGAACACAGCTAAATCTCGAGCAAGACACATCCATCTCAGATCTTGTACCCACAATAGATGGAGGAACTCAAACCAGACTGACAAGGAACACGAGACATTTGGCAGCCTGGGAAGCCTTTGTTCCTCACGGAGATCAATCAAAGCAAGAGAGACACTTGACAGGGAAGCATGGGATCAGCTGTTCTTGCCTAGTCTAGCTATGGTCTTCTCCTCTCCACCTCGTTCACTTTATTTTATGTTTTTTTTCCTCCATGGTAGGAAATGTCACCCAAGTTTCTGCATTACATTTTATCCACTTAACATCACGCTGGTTTGAAACCGGGAGGTTCTACCGGTCCCTTGGCCAAGTGTAGATGGTATCTTCCAGGAGAGCACTGTCATGGCATGGCAGTTCTCCCTTTCCCACTAACTCGCCGAGTGACCAACAGCAAACCACTATCTCCTTCATGGCCTTTGGCTTCTCCTCCAACCTTTTCCCCATCTTAAGTGGAAACAGACTCTGTTATTTTTCCCGTGCTTGGAGCGTATTAAAATACCCAGTTATTAACTAATGTGTATATTGATGCGCAGAGAAAAACGCTTTCGACTCGCAACTTGAGAACATCTGATATCAGAGTGAATAAGGGGAGGAAGGAGATTAAGGCAGGATGGCAAGATGTTGTTCCCACAGTCACTTTTTTTGATCATAATCCTATTTTTACACGTGCCCACCAGATGTTACCCGTATCGCGCTCGGTACAGACAGATGGCTTCAGAATCTCTTCCCCATCGTGTATCATCAGCTCCCCATCATCCTGCTGCCACCGCTGATATATAATAGCCCCCGCAGAGGGGGAAGGAGATGCCCACGGTAATTGCCTGCGCCTACCACAACATCTGCGCGCACGTCCCCGCGCGGCACCGCCACACGTTTCCTCTTGCAAACCCCACAGCTGGCAACTTGTGGGAGAGGAATTCCCCCTCCGACGGCCCGAGCGGCTGTTAAACGCCTGGAAATTACTATGGTAGGTAGCCAGCACGTGTCACTACGACTCAGTTAGCCACCACTCACACCTCGGCACCGAAAGAAAGGTCAGGGGTCCAGCTTTACCCAGGCTGGGTCTTTAAGGTGCTTCTTAAGACGCAGTTAGATCCCATGGCAGGGCAAAGGCAGGACAGAAGGACAGACAACCAAGCTCCTTCACAACCCAGAAAGAGGTACTTCCTGTGCAGAAAACAACTGGGACAGCTTCTACAATCAGAATTTGGGATCTCATCTATTTACTGAGCCTCTGAACTCCTGCTATCAGCTGCTTTACCTTGTAAAGCACGTGATCACGGAGTTGTCGGAGTTGGAAGGGACCTTCTAGAGATCATCCAGCCCAACTCCCCTGCCAAAGCAGGGTTGCCCAGAGCACATCATTCAGGACGGCATCCAGACAGGGCTTGAAGATCTCCAGAGAAGGGAACTCCACACCCTCCCTGGGCAGCCTCTTCCAGGGCTCTGCCACCCTCACCCCAAAGAAGTTCTTCCTCATCTTTGAGCGGAACTTCCCATGTTCCAGCTTGTGCCTGTTGCCCCTTGTCCTGTCTCTGGGAACCACTGAAAAGTCGGCTCCATCCTCCTTCAAACCACCCTTTAGGTACTTATAGGCATTGATAAGGTCTCCCCTCAGCCTTCTCTTCTCCAGGCTAAAGAGTCCCAGCTCTCTCAGCCTTTCCTCATCAGGGAGATGCTCCAATCCCTCCATCATCTTTGTTGCCCCACGCTGGACTCTCTCCAGCAGTTCCCTGTCTCTCTTGAACTGGGGAGCCCAGAACTGGTCACAGTATATTCCAGTTGTGGCCTCACCAGTGCAGAGCAGAGGGGGAGAATGACCTCCCTCCACCTACTGGCCACACTCTTCCCTATGCAGCCCAGGATCCCATTGGCCTCTTGGCCACAAGGGCACACTGCTGGCTCATGGACAGTTTATTATCCACCAGGACCTCCAGATCCTTCTCCTCAGAAATGCAGGGAACTCACATCCAGGGAATTTAGGGTTTGGTTTCACACAGATCTGAGGACTCGTTAAAGATTAATACTTAGAGTGAAATGATAAGAAACACCAAACAGAGGAAGAGTTTTATCGATGACAAAGGCCAGCGTGTTTGGGACAGCTATTTGATGCCCCAACTAGATGGGGTGGCAGTGGTGGGTAGAAGGGCCCTTGAGCTATGTTGGAGCTGCAGCAAAGCCCCAAGTGTTGCTGGCTGCACGGTGCAGGTGTGTGAGAGGAGACAACTCTAGGAAGTAAATGAAGTAGAAAGAGCAGATCCGATCTGAAGGGATTATTCCTGATAGGTGACTGACAGTCTTAACAGCCTGGAAGTTTCCCTGGTGCCCCAACTTCTAAGGCTGTCTCAGAAGAGACCTGACAGTCAGATCAGTATCAAGCACCACAGACGTTGAGGAGGAGAGGCTTGTCTCTCAAAACCTCCCCATCCCATCAAGAAAACTGAGCCTAAGCCTCCGGCCGCACCGATCTGAAGCACTTTCCTACTCCATTTCCCTCTTTTTTTTTTTTGTTTTTCAGACCAGGGCAGGTCTGGGAGGGCACGAAGCCCTGGTTCAAGCAGAGGTCAGGGATGCGGCCGTGCCTTGGATGGGACAAACCTACCAGCCACCGCCAGGGCTTGGGGACAACCAGGTCCCACCAGCAGCTGCCAGGGCTCAGAGCAGGGGTGGGCAGCTCTGCTGACGGAGAGCAAGGCGACAGGGAGATAGCTGTGGGGCGGAAGAGAGGGGAGGCAAAGGGAGAGGGCAAAGGGTGTCCATTGATATAATTGGCTGCTCGACTAATTAAAATTCCTGCCCTTTTGCAAAGGCTGCTAATTGGGGCTGGGATCTGCCCCGCTCGCTCAGCAGCTTTGCCCAGAGAGAGCGGAGCCCGCGTGGAGGAGTGGGGGATAAAAGTTTGAAAGGACCTGGGCCCCTCACCAGGGCCGCCGGAGCCCTGAGCTGTTTTGTCTGACCGATAATAAGTCGCCAAATTACTTTTGACAAGTGAAGGGGATTGGAAATAATGGGAGTCTGTGAAAAGCCCAGGGTGCAGACGGAGGAGAGCCATGAGATAATGAGGAGGCAAAGCCCTCGGCACGGCTAGGGGGCTTCCCACCTCCCGCCAAGGTGGCAGGGACCAGGGCATGCAGGGGACTAGGAAGACGTGTGGGACATCTGCACGAGGCTGGAGTCAATATCTGGCATGGAAACGCTCTGCCTGCAGCAGCAGCCCAGAGAGGGTCAGCCCGGTGCTCCACAGTTCCAGTTCTTAAGAGCAGTCTTCAAAACTTCGTGTTTAAGAAGTTGATATTCTGGAGCGGGTCCAGAGAAGGGCAACAAAGCAGATGAGGGGTCTAGAGGACAAGTCTTATGAGGAGCAGCTGAGGGAACTGGGGTTATTCAGCCTGGAGAAAAGCAGTCTGAGGGGAGACCTTATGGATCTCTACAACTCCCTGAAAGGAGGCTGCAGTGAGGTGGGGGTCAGTCTCTTCTCCCAAGTAACAAGTGATAGGACAAGAGGAAGCAACCTCAAGTTGCACCAGGGGAGGTTTAGGATGGATATTAGGAAAAATTTCTTCACTGAAAGGGTTGTCAGCAATGGAACAGGCTGCCCAGGGAAGCGGTTGAATCGCCATCCCTGGAGGTAATTAAAAGATGTGTTGATGTCGTCCTGAGGGACATGTGGTTTAGTGTCAGTGGTTTTTGGCAGTGTCAGGTTAAGGGTTGGACTCAATGATCTTAAAGGTCCCTTCCAACCTAGATGATTCTATGATTCTATGTTACAGCATCACAATCTTTGCCACCCTTTTTTCCCCTCTCCCACCTCAGGCCAGGTACTTCCCATGTGTTGACCATCTGCGCCGGCAGCAGCTACGAGCCTCCATTTGCTCACCTCACCCCAGTAAACTCCGCATCCATATAGGATCTGTCCATATAGGACATTGGAAATCAGCAACCAGACTGCCATAATTAAAGCATCCATTTACACACCAATACCTCAGATACCCTCCCCTTCGTATCCCTTTCACAATGATCCAAATCTGGAGTGCCTAGGAATGCACCCATCCAATTTCCTTCTACTCAGAAAATAGCTTATGGTTGTTTTTTTTTCATCAACATGCTCTGTATAATACCCAGGTGGTAATTTTAGCATCTAATGCAGTGTCCAGAGAATCTGCACTTCTCATTCAGTGAGACGGGGGCCCTATTTGACTTGATTTGGTGAAAAAAAATCCCTCTAATATTACAGAGACGTCCAGGAGATATAACTCGCTTCTTGCAAGCATGAATATTAGGATACACTCAATCAAAACCAGAAAGAAGAGCTAGGATGTACCACTTTTGAGGCGATTGTCTAGCAGGAAAACATGCTAGGGGAAAGAGAAAAGAACCTGTGAGTTAATGACACAAACCAGCTTCTCTGCATGGATTTAAGTTGATCTTTACCCAAGGCTCCATGATCGTATAGAGCTGACATCAATCTTCTCACTTTTTGATGAAATTTCACATCTATTTCTCAAAATAAAAAAAAAAAAAACAACAACCAAACCAAAACCAGACTCATGCTTTTTTGCCCCATAACTTGGCAGTGACTCTCAGGTTGCTTCTTTCACTCAGAAGAAAAAAATGCCCAACTTATGGGAGGAGTTTGGTCTTTCTCGTGCACAGGCACAGACCTGCTGGTCCGCTGTCCTAACCCACCTCCCCAGTGACTCCTGCTCTCGTTTTTCCTCTAGAAACTCAGCTTTTTCCCTGGGATGGGATTTCCCTGGAGAAGAGCCTCCAGGGAGGACAGCTGCATATTCCTTGCTCACACAGGCATTGCACCCCACTGTTTTTCAAGGTACCTGATACCTCAGGTCTACCCTCCCCAGAGATTTCTGCACTGGCAAGGGACAGAAGAAGAGGACGAAGATGCCCATTTCCAAAAAGGAACAGGATTTTCAGTGATTTCTTGAACACAGCAAAGAGAAAAACATTACTTTAACCCCTTCCTGGCTGTAGGGCAGGGAGCTGTCGGATGCAGAGGACATTTCCCGATGCTCCGGGCGTGCATGGCTCAGAGCCTTCTCCTTAGGTCCCATCCACCTCTTCTCAAAGCCAATCTCACTGTGGGGACCTCAGGAGGTGCTGACACACCACGTTTTTTTTTTCCACGTCAAGCAATACAAAAAGATAAAACTCATGTTTCGGCAGTTTTGTTTTGTTTTGTTTTTCCCCCACCTTCTATTTCTCTAAACTTGGCTTGTTGGAAGCTCCAGCTGAGCTCCCAAACAGACACTGTGCAAGTCACATTCTCAGATGAAAAGCATTGCAGCAAACCTACATAGCAGCTCGTTTGCTGCTTTTATTTAAGCCAGAGATTCCCAAAGCTACCTGGAAAACAGAAACTCAGTTCCCTCTGGTTTCAGCCCTCCTCACTCACAGCTCAAAAGCCACAACTCCTAAGCCAGGACCTGCTGTATCTCCTTGGGCAATATGCCTCCCACTGGTGACACAGAGACTGGGTGAAGCTCCCCTGGACCCATTTAAAAGCCCAGTGGTGATTGCCCGTTCCCCTCAGCATCACTCAGAGACACGGGTGCCTGCCAGAGAAGACAGGTAGGGATGATGCGCTGTGCTTTCCCCCACAGCTGTGAGAAACAGCACAAGAGAAGAAAACCAAAGCAGATGGGCTCCTTTTTTTCCCCTTATGTTTTGGGTGTTGTTTTTTTTTTTTAGGAGCAAAATAACAAAAATGCTTTGAAAGTAAAGCTTGCTGTATTAGCGATGGCAATGCTCCTTTCCTAGAAACTCTTCTAAAAATCATTCTGTGCGTCCCTTGAGCTCTTTGCCCCCTCTTTTCATACAATAAATCTTCAAACCCCCTACAGGCAAGTGGGACCAAGGGCTGACAGAGTCAGCAGCGGCATTCCCGGGTCCTGTGAAGGAAGAGAAAGGGCAGGCAGGGAGGATGGGGCTACAGAATTGTCTGCATTTTTCCTTAACAGTTTGGGGTCAAGCCTGATCCCCCGTGGGGTCAGCTCTTTTACACTCTAACACGCCAAAGTCAAAGGAGACCGTCTCTTCACCGCGGGAGCCCAGCTGGAGGGAGGCTCTGCAGCCCCTTCAGGAATAAAAGGGTCGGAGGTGGCTGGAGGAAAGCAAGGGGAAAGGAGGGGAGAAGGATGTGGCGATGCTGAAGATCAAGGCACCTCTCTGAGGGGGATGCACTAGTCCTGTCTCCTGCCCAAGGGGGGACCCATCCCCATGGGTACGTCTCAGCACCCCAACATCCCTTCCCATAGAACACTAGGCTATATCCACCAAGGACCAATGGTTTGGGAGCAGGTCAGCATAAGAGGGGATATCAAGAGTTGCATGACTCCCCCCCTAAAAGAAGAGACCTCGCGTCATCTACAGGATGCTTCTCGCCAGCCAAAGGGGGCCACAACAGTGAAGTCATGCACCGACCCTACAGCGATTTGCAAAGGGTTGACACCTCAGATGAGAGAGAAGGGAAGGAAATGGGGAAGTCTGTACAGCTGGGTAACACCGAAACACGCCACGCACCAGTGCCAAGGAAGTGGTTTGTGCAAAAGATGCCACATCTCACTGAAAGGGAGACACAAAAAAAGTGGCACACGCTGCCCCCATTACTCTGCCCAGTTCACGCCAACGGAGCGGGATGCTGCACGCAGCGAAAGAGAAATAAGATATAAAATAGGAAGATGTCAAAATGATATTATTTTTTTTTTTCAAAACGTAAGCTCCATTACACAAGGCGAAAGGTGCGCATTAGCTGTAATAAAAAAAAAAAAAAAAAAGAAGCTTTTATAGAGATGAATTTGTCTGCCCCTTCCTCGCTAAACTGGAGGTTATAAATTGTGACGGATCATATATGTTTTTGGGAAGCAAAGGCAGCACGCTCTGTCTCAGGAAAAAAAAAGCCAATTGAGGAATAGATCAGAAAGTTCTCCGAGCGAAAGGCCTGGGAGACACATTTACATTCTGCTTTTTCTTCTCGCCTTGGAGCCGGTGTCATCCTGCTCCACGGGAGAAGGAAACCTCTTCTTGCCCCTCTGTTCCTACAGCTCTTTGAACCCACGGGCTCTGCGCCCAGACCTGCACTGAGAATGAGCTTAAAAATCTGTTGTTTTGCTGGGCCTGTGGTTATTAGGACTGGATAAATGATGAAAACAACACATTAGGGCAGCCACGTTATTTGCTTTCACGCGTTGGTCTCGGCACAAACATTTCAGGGCTGCAATTTCACCGGCAAAGCCATTCTGGAACAGCCGAGCTCAGAGCAGCAAGTTTGAACAAAAGACAATCATTTTTATCTTACCTCTTTCAAGTTTTTTGTAACAAAAGCCTGTTCCTGTCTGGTCAAGGAACAGATCCGCCCGCCACAGTCAAACTTCAAATACTTCTGATTGACCTCACCGGGTAAAATAGGTGCCATTAAAGTGTTCTAAGAATAATTCTCGGAAATCATGACTCACTGTCTGATTTAGGCAGAAAGGACTAAAATGATTAAATTATTCGCTATGAATTATTCAGCGAGGTCTGGTAATTACGACGTAGTTAGCGATCGCTGCGTAGACGGTTCATTACGACCAAACCACTTACAGGCAGTGAATATTTCACCAAAAAAACCCCACAAAACACAACCCTACCCCAACTTTTGTTATTGCACATCTTATATAATGAAGCAGAAATACTGGCGACCGTCAGAGGCAATCAGAGCGACGTTAAGCGTGGAGGGTAAACGCTGCTATTTCTCACTAATTCTCAAACCAGCCCTTCCCGAGCGAAGAGCTGGTCCTAGCATCACTTCCTCAGCTTCCAGAGCCAGCCGGGATGGGCTCCTCGGAGAAACCCAGCAGAAAAGTCACCTCTTGCTGGATGGGGAAGCGCCGTTTTCGATTTCAAGGCTCTCAAGGACTGCAGGCAGTTCAGTCTTGCTTGTCCGCCCGCCGCTCACGTGGAGCTATTTGGCAACCAAGTGGCTATTTTACCCAC
>JAHREE010118715.1:0-10598 GCA_033628505.1 Tringa tobata | reverse complement strand
TGAGCTTTGCAGCGTTATTCGTAGGGTTCAGCCCCCTGGCACATCGCAGGCAGAGCGGGTGTTTCCTAACTTCGCTTCTAAGGGCGGAGGGGAAGGGATGGTCAGCGTGGAAAAGAAGACAAAAACTCACGCTTGGCCGGTGTAAGGGGCGCGGGGGAAGAGTGGTTGGGGTTTATTTTGGAGGCAATGCTTCTGAGAGAAAATTGAAAACTCCTACCTCGAGTTTACTTTCTGTACTTAAATTCCAGAGCAGCTCGGTTGATGCTCAGCGTTGTCTCTTTATTTCAATAGGGTGTTAATCCAATAATAAAATAAAAAAAAAATAAAAAACGAACCAGCTAAGTCAAGATACAATCTAATTTTGTGTTTTTAATACTCTGGCTATCAGTCCCCAGTGATTGCTGAGTACTCTTCAAAGAAAACAAAGAGCATTGATTCTATTTGTTCCCATGAACTGCAGTTTCTTAATAATATCAGGTGAAGATTTATTTTCTAAGGATCAAACCAAATCAAGCAGGGCGAAACCTCTAATCCAGAGAGTCCCTCACCCCCGTTTGCAGCGTGCTGGCTTATTTCAGAGCAACGCTGTGCAACTCTTTCTGCAAAGAGACTGTACGGGTGAAGTGTTGTACCACACACTTCACAGGGAACCCGCACACCTGGCTGAATGACTGACAGTAAATGCATTTTTCTGGCAAATTTTTATTTCCCTGGGAACCTATGACATTTAGCAAGCATAACAAGAAACTAATAGATATTATAGATCCTTTCTTCCTGGGTTTTTCCCCTAACAGCCATTCAAGTGCAAAATATAATTGTTAAAGCTATGAAAATGGATCCATAAACTTAGCGGCACTGGAGTCCTCATTAAAACTACCCTGCTTGTTTTCTATACAATACTGGAGTCTCACACTCTGCGCTCTTATTAGGACTTGGCCATGACCAGATTGATGTAATAATTAGGAACTGACTCGTTATAACTGAAAAGACAGCTCTGATGTCAGCGGGACTTATAAACACTGTGTCACACCGGTTTATTATTTTTACTACATTTACTCATAATGTAAAAATAGCAGCCAGTCTATTCTTTCTTTAGGAGTTTATTCAGGTCCAACGCTGCTATAATAGGCTCTTCTTTGAGAGCTGGTGATGAAGCATGAGAGACAGCTTCTCTTTTCTGAACTCATTCATCTCAATCAGCAGTCTTTCAACCAAAAAGGGGGGAAAGGGAGATGGTAGCACAACAACATGAAGCCCCCGAACACGGATCAATGCATCTGTTAACCTGGAGATTCTGAGCTTTAGTAACTGAGCTTTTATGAGAGAGCAAATCCTAAACATGCTGTTGAAGCAGACACCTCTAAATTGTGGAAGAAAAGTTGGGGAACTAAATAGAAAGGGAATTATCCAAAGCTAATTTTCTGTCTGGATATGTGCCTCCCACCTTCTCTTATGAGATCTCCCTCCTGGGTCTAATGCTGGAAGAGGGTTTGACTCTTTCTTCTTCTTTTTTTTTTTTTTCCTTCAGCTCTTTGTCATTTTGTTTTGTAATTACTTAAGACTTTCATAGCTCTACTGGAAAGATGACAAAATTGCAGAAATGTTGCTCTAACCTGAAATGAATACTGGGAAGGTCATTGCTCTTTGTATTAGGTGAACCTTAAATGTTATTAGGACTTTAAATTGTTTTTTATTAAATGTTATTGTTCAGATAAATCATATGTGGGGATGCTGGACAATGTATCTGTCTCCTCAGCTGTCTTATTTATTTGCTTATCTTTTTAAGATTATCAATTTGTCTGTCTGTCCCTACTGTCTGTCTGCATATTCTGTCTTCTAATGACCAATAGTTGCTTCTTGATATTATTTGAAGACCCATTAGAGCTCTTGTTGTCCAGCTGCTGTTACAAACCAGATACCTTAAATGGGGCAGTGCTCCTTCCCATCTCCCAAACAGCAGAAGAGCCATAAGCATCTTACTATGGATTTCTTTTTATTAAAGTTGTTTATCTCCCTTTTACAAAATCTTGGCTTGTGGCTCAGGAAGCCCAGCTAAGGGCTGTGTCTCCTGAGGGACCCTTGCTCCTACAAGTCTTGTTGCTCCAACTGCTCCCCCCACTTGCTCCCAGCTAATTTCCCTTTCAATTTGTTGCAGGTGCAGCCCGCTAATGAACTCTCCCTTTGCCCTGACCATGAAAGAGAGGGGAGACCTCAGGTAGCAGCATGGCTCGTAACTGAAGGCTTGGGGAACTCGATGCTCAGTTGCCCAAAGGCAGTCAGACAGAAATCCTCACCACCACTGCAAGACACAGAGGGAGAAGCAG
Organism: Tringa tobata; assembly: GCA_033628505.1. Lineage (NCBI taxonomy): Eukaryota > Metazoa > Chordata > Aves > Charadriiformes > Scolopacidae > Tringa > Tringa tobata. The sequence goes on along the minus strand of JAHREE010118715.1, from coordinate 8,274 downwards.
CAAGGCCAGTGCTGCCACTGTCAACCCACTGACCACACAGCATCCTGCTGGGACCACTGCGGATCTCGCCACCCAACGCAGTTACATTGACACCACTATCCTTTGGGAGAAAGGAATTTTAACTCCAAAGAGTCTCTCTTGTCAGAGCTGTTGTACTGATGACCAGATGCTATATTTATCTTACATATTAGTGTTCAAAAACCCCAATAATTATTTAAGACAGACCACAGTTTAAGGCACTTTCCACAGCGACGCATTTGCGGCAGACAAGAAGGTTGAGGAAAACCTGATCCAGCACCATCTCACGGCCTCTCCAATTTACTCCTATCAAATTTCATCAGCAACTCAGAACTTGATCTTTCTATTGATTGACTGGAGTCACCTCTAGATATTTTCATGCTGATTTGGAAGCCTTTACACACAATAAGAGGCGGGGGAAAAATGAGGTTAAGGAAGACTTTTGACCACTGATCAGCAACTCCAGCCAAAACTTTCCCAATCAAGTGATTTGCAAAGTTGGCTTCTGTCCTGAGAGAAACTTTCCACATCCAAGTACAGCGTGTAGAGGGGACCGTTCCTGTTATCGACTGGATCTCCTTAGGCTGGATCATTTTTAAATGAGGAGCTTCCATGCTGATCCTGAGAGCAACCCCTAGCCCAGTAGCTGCCTTCCTTGGGACTCCCGGCACTGCCCTCGCCCAGGGATCCCACATTTGGCCGCAGCTGCCATGCTCTACCTGGTTGCTCTCCTCTTGCACTGTCTCCCCTTGGCCATGGGACAATATGACATTTGCAAGTCCTGGGTGACGACAGATGATGGCCCATCATGGGAGTTTTACGCTTGTCAACCCAAGGCCATGCGGATGAAGGATTACGTGACAGTACGGGTGGATCCAGCAGGAATCACTTGTGGGGACCCGCCAGAGAGATTCTGCACCCATGTAAGTGTTTCCCTCTTTGTTTGATGTGTTCTAACAGACTCTGCATGCAGGTGGCCAGAGGCAGTGTCCTGCCGAGATGCTGTTAGGAGGACACTTGGGCTCAGGATGGCAACGGTGGCTGCTGCCTTGAACCCTCAGTCTCCTCATCTGCAAAATGGGGAGAAGGTGTCCTGCCCATCCTGGTGCTGTGCTGATGAGAGGTCAGCCCTAGAGCAGGGATGGTGCCGGCTCAGGGAGGGGAGGGCGAGGAGGAGCTGGGGAGGGTTTAGCAGGTCCTGGTCTGGGTGTTGGAAAAGCTCTACCCTCAGGGAGCACACAACCTGAGCTGCTCTGAGCACATCCCTCTGCTTGCTGAAGTGCGTGGGGTGCGTTCACAAGTCCCATCCCAAACTGGGGTTTTATCTGAGGTGGGCGATGGTCTCAGCATGAGTAAGAGCAAACGGGGGAGGGTGGTGGAGCCCAGCGTGGCCCCACTCACCAGCAGCTCAGGGGGTCGGTCTGGCAGCCAGGAGTTTCACTGAAGTCCCTGAAAATGCAACTCTGCCTCTTTTCTAGCCTCCACATGAAAAGACTCTCTGGACAGACACTTGCCCTTGTAGTTAGAATCTTTAACTTATTTTCTCTTAAATATTAATCATTGCATTTCATTCCGTGCACCACAAAGCTCAGCAGGAACATTTGATTTATAATTCACAAGGCTTTACATTGTTAAAAAGAGTTCGGGGGTCAAAGGAAAGAGCAAAACAGCGTGGCTGTAACGTCCTCCAGGAGTGGTCCAAGCACACATTTAAGGCATAGGGACTAAGCCAGCCCATGCTGGAGCACTGGACAAGGAGTGTCTCCTAAAAAATATACTAGCCTGTCACCTAAAATGAGAAAGGGAGAGTTTGCCTCCCTTTGAATCGATTGAAGGAGGGACCGGAGTCCCAATTTCTGTTGCCAGAGTTACCCAGACTCAGATACCCCATGCCTCAGCTCCCCACCAAGAAAATGCATGTACACATAGAAAATGCCCTGGGCCCAACAGCTCAGAGTGTCTCTTGAAAATCCAAGGGAAAACTGCTGCTTTGATACCAGGAGATGCCAAACATTTATGACCATCAGAACACGCCACCCGTATTTATTTACCCAGTTCTCCCCAGCCTAAGGGGTCCGATTAGTTCCAGGGAAGATATTTTCCCTATTTCCCAATAAGTAGCAGCTTTTCCTTTTAAAAGATCATTTGAAAAGAAAGATTAAGCCAAAGGTTGCAAATAAAACAGTTAACTATCGACGGGTCAGTCTGGATTTCCATTTATCTGACTGGCTGCAGAAGGATTAGAAGGTGAACGATACCAGGTTGCTCCCTGCTATGTTCACTGCAGCTATTTGCAAACATTTTCTGGCTAAGGATGCTCCAGACTTCAGCTCCACTGACCTCCAAAGAAGCAAAAGACACAAACTGCAATCAGCTCTCTACATCCCTCGGTTCAGTCAATACTGAGCTAAAATCTTTCTATTCTGGGCACCAGCAGTATTTCCTCGTAGCGTACGCCTGCCATGTGCTCTAACACTTGCAAACACCGTGTACAGCCGTGAATGGGAGTTACACAAATGCAAAACATGGATTTGCCTTCCTGTCCCTGCCTCACCCCGGGGTGTGCGCCTGGTCCAACTCCTGAGACAGAAACCGGCACTCACAGCGGCGTCTCCCAGCAATTCCCTCATGAAAAGTCAAGCCAAAACCAGGAGTAATATATTGCAAGTTATTTTTTTTCGATTTTTAGAATAGGTTTATGAAATTCCCCCCTGTATTCATGGCCCTTTCTCCCCCCCATCTTACACCAGTGCTGTCCTCTCCAGAGGATTAAAGAGTTTTAAAAAGGAAGCAGAAGAAGAGCAGCCCTGCTGAGGTGAGCAAGGAGCCCACCCAGCGCTCAGCGCAGAGGGTGGGAGATGGCTGCAGGAGAGATCCAGGCTCTGGTCCAGCCTAAGGGCTTGGGCAGCGTGTGCTGGGAGACCAGCAAGGTACATTCTGACGGCCTCTGTCACAGAGCGACACGCGGCCATTTACTGCTGAGCATCCCCTTATGGTCAGTAGGAAGCGGAATCGGCGAGAAATGGCCTTTCCATCGCCGGTGCTGGGTGGTGACTTGACACCTATGGAGGTGCAGAGAGAGGCCAGCAGAGCCCGCAGAGGACGCGAGCCGAGTTTTGCTCCCCCTGCGCAGAGGAAGCGCTGGGCAGAAATCAATGTCTCTGCCCACTGATCGTTCCAGCCTCCGAGCAGGGAGGGCTGGTGGCTCACACGAACCCCACGCGGGTCCTTGCCCTCTCAGATGCCTTTCAGTGTCCTCTTATCCTTTCTCTTCAGGTTTTAATTATTTTTATGTAACAGGTGGGTTCTCATAGGAGCCTGGCTTTCCAGCAGAGAGGTTCTTACGGTGACTATATTGCTTTCTTAGGTGTCTTTCAAAACAGCAGGGTACTGTCCGTGCAGTTAAACTAACGCTATTCAGAATTAAGCAGAGCCCGGCAGGACGCCTGCACGGCTCAGACAACTGAAATCAAAATTAAAGATGGGCAAACATCCCTCCCTGCTTTAGGCAGCGGGACAAGAGGGAGCTGGACGATGCCCCCGTGCGGGGCATTGCTGAGGGCAGGCAGAGGTGGGGAGTCCTGGTGACAGTCAGGACCCTGTAGGACAGGGAATGTTTCCTACGTGGCTGTACCGGTACCGAGGAGGGATTGCACAGCCCACAGGATGGCACGCTACAGGCGTAACAACTTTGAGCAGCACTCACAGAGAGTTCTGCAAAAGGAGGCGCCCGGGGGGGCTGCAGGAATTATTGGGAGGATTGTCTTTTCTGTTCTCCAGCAGCTCGAGTCACATCTGGCTGCTCCCTTCTGGCTGGGAAGCGTTTCGCTGCTTGTTAAATTCAGGGGGTTTTTGCTTTTTCCACAGTTTCTGAACCTTCTCCTATTTGTGTCAATGCCTTTCTGGCAGGGTCACCTGAAAAATGACTTATCCTTTCCCTCCTGGCAGGGCAGGGGGAGTGGTGGGAGCGGGAAGACAGATGGATAAGTAAATAAAAGCCTGAATGAATCTAAAAGCGTGACTGAAGACTAATAGGGAACAGATCTTTTAACCAAGGATGTCGAGGGAAGGGCGAGACTTCAAAGATCACATCCAGGGCATGGCACAGAGCAGCTGAATGCAGATTTCAAATGAGAGGGGTTTGCAGGACAGGCAGGGCTGGGGAATAGCAAAGCTGCACGGGCTGCGTGGGGTGGAGGGGGGATACGGCATTACTTCACCATCCCACCCTCCCGGGGAGGAGGAGGATGGCACGGCTGGCAGGGCACTCCCAGGAATCAGGATGTTCTGAGATGCTGAAGCACTTCCTTGATACTGAATGGGGACTTTGGAGAATTTCACTTCCAAGCATCATTGTTTTGCAGACATGATAAAAAAATATGCAGGTTTTGTGGGCAATTTATGCCCGGGGTGGGCAGCAAGGAGCAAGCAAACACCAAAGCCATGGTCCCCGCTCCAAACAGGTTTGCAGCTCAAGGGGTTTCCAAATCATTCTAGCAAAAGCAAGACAGGACACACAGGAGAGGAGCAGACTCCCTGCGTGCCAGTGACCGTCATGGAAAGGCTTTGCTGCTCCTTGACACCCCCTGAGAGCTCCCTGCACCCAGCTGGTGGCACAGGGAGCCCAGCTCATCGCCAGGATCAGAGCTCCTTTCCCCCCACCCCCAAGGTGTCGAGACAGTATTTCTTGTTCAGACAATGCTCTTTGATGCAGGGCTGAGCTCTTAGCCTGTATTGATGGGTCAGGGGTATTTTTATTTGGCATCAGCATTGTTTCATCTGCTAATAGAGCTTGTTGATTTTGGCACGGGTACATGAAAGGAAAAGGTTTTATTTATTCATTACACATTCAGCCAAATTTGATGTTTAGTTTAATTCTTAGCTAAACTTTTCTGAATGACATGTGGTTATAAAGGCTTGCACTAAAGAACCATTTCTCTCAGTAGGCCTGGTGCTAAAATTGGAAATGCAGAAAAGCTTTTGGGTACAGAACCCCTTTTCCCTACATTCTTAGCCCATCTCATACAGCTCCACCCAACCATATTTTCACAACCCTGTTTAGGTGGGTTTGGGAACGATTGAAACTGAAGTCAAAGTTTTTAAAGTAAGAAGGAAAATGGGGTTGCTCCAGAGATGCTATTTCAAAAGCAGTTTTAAAGACGCAGCATGATCTGACGATTAAAGGATGGATTCATCCTTTCTGGTACCCCGCACAGAGACAAAACCTGCAGCCCCTCCCCAGCCCACCCATCACAGAGAGGTACCCATGCTGCCCCATGCCTTGGTTCAGCAAGAGAACCAAGGGGACAAAGCGCAAGGTGTCCTCAGCCTTGTGACCCCCCCGGGAGTCAAGGGCAGCCTTTGGGCTGAGCAGACCCATATACAAGTCAAATGGAAAACCTTTTCCAAGAAAAGTAGATGTTCTCCCTCCTCCTTGAATAAATTGGCACTACACACAGTTGGTTGCAAAGCCTTCCTTGGCCTTAGTCAGAGCTCCCATTTGCCCTTCCTTACGGGACCTACTGGGTACAACTGCTTTGCCTTTATGCCAAAATTTAGCAGCACAAGAAATCAACTCTCCGCTGTCAAATTGCCCGGGACATCTCAGTCAGGGCTGTGGGAACAGAAGCCACATCTTTCTTTTCACATCTGTGAGGCGCTAACCGTCCCTCTTCCACCCTCCAGGACATTAAATTAACCCGTGGAAAATACTCCCCTTTTCTTTGAGGGGAGCCCAGAAAAGGCAACTGCTGCTGTTTCCATCTGGATGAAGGTTTCTCACCCCTTGCACCCGTCGTGGCACTGCTTTCGAGTGTGGGAGAAAGGGCTGGGGCCTTTCAGTTTTCTTCCCACCTTTAATCACTTCTCAGCATCAGGGTTGCTGCGGAGAACACTATTTGAAGTCAAGATCAACGGCTCCTTACCCTTGGGGCCAGACCCTTGGATTGCATGTTATTAGCTGCTCAGCAAATTACACACTGCTCCTTTCCTACCACAGAGGCTACGTGGAGCGCAACAGGATCTCAGTGTTATAAAAGCAGAGGCTTTACAGAAAATAAAAGAATACAATTCAGCTTTAAATTAGAGTGCTGAGCAAACAGGATTTCCCCTCACAGTCCCTAGCAATCTCCTTAAATGCCCAGTTCGGGATTCATCTTGTAAAGTGGGATGCTGCTGCCCTAACAAGGATCATTTCCACTTGCTGATGGAAAAGTCACAGCGATAAAAATCAAGCTGTCAAGCAGATTTAATTGGTACAGTGAGCAGAAAGTTTACCCCCATCTTGAAAGAGATGGGGAAGAGTAAACTGCTTTTAAGCAAAGCTTTGCTCTTCAAAGGAACAGCGTCCAGATGGGAAAAGCTGGAGAGAACTGACTCTGAAGACTTGCTGGGGAGCGTGGCCAGAACCAGGAGAGCAACCCTTCCACTCAGTCATACACTAGCTCCACAAATGAGTTTCCCACAAGCAACTTTTGACACTGAAGGGATTCAGGGAAGTCCTTCCTATTTATTTTTTAAAGAAAAATCCATATTGTATTCTATAGCATAGGCACAGTCTCCCATAAACTTTCAAAGGAATTCTCCCTATGGACCAGACTGCCTGAGTGGGAAGGAGCCCTCTCCTACCACACTGTTTTCCCTAAGTGAAAGTCCAGTTTTAACCTCAGTTGAGCCTGACTACAGTTTCAGACCCCAAACGCAATCCTTTTACCATCAAGATTTTGAGCTTAGGCTGTCCTAGCTGCCCCAGCCCTGTGACCCTGCCTGTTGTCCCACACGAGTGACAGCCACGTCCCTGCTGGTCCCTCTGAGGTGGGACTACAAGCTGGAGAGCCGGGGTCGGTCAGAGCCGTTCAACGACCTGTCTGAAAATCACCTCTGCAAAACAACCCAACGTTGGGTTGGGCTGAGGGCTTGACTGCAGGTCTGCATGCAGCAGCAGCCAGGTCACCTGCAGCAGCAACGGGCAGCAAACTGCAGAAGAGGGGTTGCAAAATGACGTACGGCACTGGACAGGCACCTCTTCCCCCACAGCCATGCTCTGGGGCAGCACAGTGACAAGCAAGTAATCCTGATGCCCTCAACAGGGACCACGCAAGCTCTGCAGCTATTTCATGCCATGGTTTTGGAGAAACCAAAATGGAATCATGCCCAAGGAGCACCAAAATCCCACAGCACTAGCCCTCAAAAGCCCATGGCACAAGAAGCTCAGAAGAGTACAGCACTTATGGCAACGCAGTGATGGCCAGGGGGTCCCTGAGGTTAATGAATTCCTCCTCTGACCTAGATGGTGAGCTCCATCAAGCGTGAGCAACACCAACTCAGCAATGCTTGGCTAGCAGAGCCCAAATTTATGACTTGCTGGAGTTATTATACATGTGCGGGCTGTTGCTGACCTGCTTAGTGGAAGTTCTCCACCAAGATGGTGTAAGCACCACTACTGCTGCTGCTCTCTTGAAGACATCCGTCTCCTTGGATGCCCATCTGCAGAGCTGAATGCACCCCGGGTGCTCCCTGGGCAGCTCAATGCAGTGTGCAGGTGCTTGTGCTGGAAAACACGAGAGAGGATCTCAGTCCTGCCCTCAGGGACAACCCCCCACAGTAGCCAGGGCACGGTTCAGGCTGACCATGGCACCATCCTGGCCACCAACAGGCACCTGCTGAGACTTTACCCTTTAAAGGTAACCCTTTACCCTTAAAACAGAGCATAAAGCAGCCCACCACTTTGCACGCCACGGCAAAAGCAGAGTGTTTGTTGCAGCAGCCACGGGAGCCCCGGGCAGAGGCCAGGGGTGGGTGCCGGGGTGTCCACCACCACCCAACCACGCTCCCCCCAAAAAGGGCTTTGGGAAAGATCTGCACCTCCATTTGAGGACCGGAGCAGAGCCTCTGCTCCCTCCCCTTTCCCACCCCCGGCCTCCACATCCTGCCCTCCCCCATTCAAACTATCAGAGCCTCTCTTACAGAATAAAATATTAATAGCGGCGTAGCGAGCCTCTCTGCAAAGGCTGCATGTATTGAGCTTACAAGGCGCACAAGCTTTTAGAGAGCAGGACACTTTTCCTACTTCCTAAGCATTTTCTTAGTCCTGAATCAATAATGCACTCGGAGCCCAGCACACAGGTCGCTGCGCTCCTGCTGGTAGGGGCTGTGGACACGGATATATCTCCGTAAGATACAAGGGTTTAATAATCCAGCAGAGAAGGGATGAGGCAGGACCCAAGCAGCTTAATTTGTAGACAAGTTTCAGGGAAG
>JAHREE010118707.1:0-13676 GCA_033628505.1 Tringa tobata | reverse complement strand
CCTTCTTCTCTCTTAGGATATTGATGATTCTTGTTTCTGTGGAGCTGGGAGAGAGCAGGGTGTCTGTGGGGTGGGGTTGGGAACCCGGCCTTGTTCTTCATGGTAACCGCGTGTGGCCATCGCTGGTCAGTGGGATTGCTCATTCTCCAGGGAGCCACAAGGCTGCTGTTAGACTCTCTGATTTTAAAAGCTGTTAAACACATTTAGAAACCTGGCAGCCAGGTCAGGCCCTTTGTCAGATTTGAGTAAAACCCCTTTTTCTCCCTTTTTTAGCTGTTGCTGGTGTTTCAGAATGAGTTGTGGATACTCTCAAAGCGTGGGTGCTCAGCACTTCCTCGCTGTGGGAACCAGCACTTGGTGGGGTCTAGGACCGGGGTGGGATTAGTGAGATGGGTTTGAGGAAGAGCTTGGTTTGGGGGGGGATTAAGGCTGTGAAAATCACCCCTGTGTCTTTCCTTACAGGTGGCTATTTTGTGCCAGTTCCTGAGAGAAGTGGACTATAAAACCGCATTTAAGGCACTGCAGGAGCAAAACAGGTAAATGTTACAAGGCAGCTAGAAGGAACTCGGTGATCTTTAAGGTCCCTTCCAACTCTTAACCATTCTATGATTCTGTGATACACACACAACGTGTGACACTTAGATAATGGAACCTGTGGTCTCTTTCAGCCATGATGCCATGGATTCTTACTACGAATACATCTGGGATGTCACCATCTTGGAGTACTTGACATGTATCCTTTCCCTAGAATGCCACCCCAGCAAGCTCATGCTGGATGGTCATGGCTAGAAAACGTCCCATTTCCTACCCGAGTGTCTTCCTTGACTCACCCTCAGATCTCCACCACAAAAGAGGCGAGACAGACAAGCGGCAGATCGCAGTAAGTGAACACAGGCTGCTTCTGATTTCCTTACGCTGCCTTTCCCTCCCTCAAACCAGCTTTGAAAAGAATTGTCACTTCTCGTTTGAATTTTGTGGCGTAATTATTAATAGAGGCTGGATGCTGCCAAGATGTTGTCCTGGGATGGTTGGGGGGTGGCGTAGTGTGGTACAGGGAAGAACCCATCCCTTGACCCATGGCTGAAAAAGCCTTGTAATAAAACATGTGTGCTAGAGTGACTGCCACTAGTGATGTCCCCTCTTCTGTTCTCAGATAAAAGCCATTGGCCAGACGGAGCTGAATGCCAGTAACCCTGAGGAGGTCCTACAGCTCGCGGCACAGAGAAGGAAAAAGAAATTTCTTCAAGCAATGGCAAAACTTTACTTCTAGGCTAATGCTGGAAGACTTATTATAAAATATGTAGAAGTGGGGAAAAAAAAATCTTTGAAGACTTTATTTTTAAAATTCATTTAAATTTTTATACAACATTTACAGTCTAGTATCTTTCTTTTTAGACATAGAGGAAATCTTATAATAAACCCCTTATTTTTACAAACTGTACAGGAGGCTGGAAGCAACTGCAGCTGGTTCCACAATGGCTTGTTGGACGTGAATTCAAGTTTGCCAAGAGCAGGGGTTCGATGTGGCTGTGGGTGGCACCTGATGCTCCAGCGCAGCACCGGCACCTTGTCCCGGGCTGTGGGGCGGGAGCAGGAGCACCTTGAAAGAGGGAGGAAGGAGCTGGCACCCCTCCTTCCCAGTACTGTCCCCTCCTCACAGGAGTGAAGCACCTCAGAGGCAGAGGTAGTGAGTATTGCAAGGAAAACACAGTAGTTAATGCTGTTTATAAACACTGATAAAAACACAGCTCCACAGTTAGTTTAAAATACTGTTCCTACACCGTGAGTGGTTGTAAAGTACCAGCGGCTCATTTTTTTTGCTGTACCCTCTCCAGTCCTCGTGGTGGTGGTGGTGGTGGTTGTTGGCAGTTGGTGGCTGGATCTTATGAAATAGAACTCTTTCCTTCAAGGGCTGTACTTTTTCCAGTTAAGGTTAGCTGAGCAGCACCTTCTGCGTGTGTGCTCTTACCTGAGGGCAGCGCTGCACTAGAACTGAAGTTTGCTGCAGCCCCTAAAGGGCCACCTTGAATTCATCGGCCTCGTGTGGAGCTAGAACTGGCTGCGCTGTAAAGCAAGGGCAGAGTGGTTTTGGACAAGTAAACTGCTTACCCCTGACCTCTGTAATACTGCACCTGAGCTCACGGGGCACTAACGGACAGGCCTGAAGCTCCGGCCTTACCAAGACAATTAAAAAAAACCAAAACAAACCAAGAAGAGGTAATATGTACAAGCTGTGGTTACCTTCTCCTCTATGGCTGGCCCCAGTTAAAGCAAGGTTGACTTGTGAGTGGACAAACTTGGCCACTCAGCCACATGTAAAGAGTTCTTGAAATTCATAAGTTAGGAATGGTCTGAGTTGAACAAAGTCGTGTCTGAGAATGGACCAAAACGGTCCAGGCTCCTGTGAGAGCAGGGAGGGATGCTCAGCATGAATCTTGGATCAAGTCTGTAGGAGGACACCTGTCTCGGCTTCCATCTGCTGCTCTGTTTGATGCGTCTTTTACTGCCCCAGTCTTGAATAGCAGTAAAGAGCATGAGTCACCTTTAGTGTGGTCTTGTTCTGAAGCACCAAGTCCTGTTTTTGAAACTGTTCCTTGTCCATATTTCATTTCTTCTCTGTACTTTTGGGAGGGGTGATTATTCCTCCTGTTGACACGGGTGACAACTCACCTGGGGCAGTAGATGCTACTCCACTGTTGACTTCTTCCTGTGTATTGGGGGAGGAAGACCACAGTTAATGCCTGTGACAAGTTCTACTTCTTTATGAGGGAACACAGTGAGAGGACAAGGGGTAATGGTTTTAAACTGAAAGAGGGGAGATTTAGATCTCAGGAAGAAATTCTTTGCTCTGAGGGTGGTGAGACTCTGGAACAGGTTGCCCAGAGAAGCTGTGGCTGCCCCATCCCTGGAAGTGTTTAAGGCCAGGCTGGATGGGGCTTTGAGCAACCTGGTCTGGTGGGAGGTGTCCCTGCCCAGGGCAGGGGCTGCAACTAGATGGTCTTTAAAGTTTCGTGCAACTCTAAGCATTCTGTGATTCTTTGTTTCACTCGTGCTGTTGAGCAGTGCTTCCTCCCACTGCTAGTACAAATCAAATACTTCAGAGCCAGGATGCTGACTAAGAAACCAAGGCAGCATTACACAACAAAGTAAAGCTAATTAGCTTTTAAGTGCTCTACCAGTAGTTCTGGTCCAAGTCTTTGCTCACAGTGTTACGGTAAAACACCTTTGGTTTATAGCCTCATTGAGCAGGAGGCAGAAACAACAGGTTGGGCACCACTGACCACGCTGGTTGGGGTGAACCAGGCCAGGTGTGAGCTGGAAGGTGTTTGGCCACCTTTCAGGAGGAGGAGGGGGTGTGTGATGCACGCTCAGCTGCCACAAACCACCTACCAGCATGTCCAAGTAATTGGTGTGTGTTTGGATGTTATGTTGATCTTCTGCTGCAACCTTCTTAAAGTTCTTCAGTGTGGCGGGGACTTTCTTCGCCACGGTCACAAAGGGAACCATCCATTCTACACACTCCGAAATGCTTTCCCACTCTAAGCCTGGAGAGTAGAGCACAGCAAGGTATTTAGAAGTCATGGAGGAGGAGTTGCACATAAATTTAAAAATAACAACTCATAACACTGCAGATAAAAATTGAGAAACATCCTCCCAGAAACTCCCAGCGTTTCCTTGTGCTTGGTACTGAATGTTGTGGTGGAGGATGGTGAGCACAGGGCTCCTGAGCAGAGCAGCTCTGGGGCCATGAGGGGTCCTGGTGCTTAGGAGTTGGCACTGAAGCGAAGTGAATGCTGGATGAGGGGTGGCTGACCACATTTTAGGAGAAAAAGTAGCCAAAATACTGTATCTCTAACAATCCCCAGAACCACTGGTGGTCACAGAGCAGCAATATCAGCTCAAAGGGAAGGATAATTCTGCTTCATTGCCTTAGCTAAGGCTGTGCTCCCAAAAGCATTTCCTTCTCTTTGGAGTTTCGGTAGCACCTGAAACAGTGGTAGGAAGGAAGCAAAATTTGGGTTCTTCACAGAGTGAAGAACAAACAATTCGTGTCCGTGTAGCGTTTGCTCTTTGGCAGCCTGGAAAACCAGTTCCCTCCCCGCAGCCTGGGGCACGTAACAGCTTTCAGAACCCCCTGCCTCAAGAGACCAGGCTTTTTTTTGGCTTCTCACCTGAGGCTTTCTTCACGACTTCCATTGAGGTATAGTGGCAGAGCGCTGCAGCAGCCAGCGTGCGGTACTGGAAGTCCAAAGAATTCACGTCTAGAATACACAGGTCTAAGAGCTGAGGAAATAAAAGAGGGGAGGAAATGAGAGTTACAATTTTTTAACAAGATCCTGTCTCAGGATTACACTGAAACTGCCCTGCGTACAGCACTCCTGCAGTCCCTGCTAACACACCTCGGGTTTTTAGCATCAGTCACACACAGCTGTTCTACTTTTGGCACCAACTGCAGTTAAATTGCATCTCAGGGAGTTACAACGTGAACCAGTTTGCACTTTTACTGGTAACATGCCGGACACTTCCCTCAGACAAAATCTAAGTACACCTTTAAACTCTTTGCAGAGCTCCAGGAAGGTATTTTCTTAAACTTCAGTATTACCTGGCAGCTCAGTGACGTAGACATACCTACACCTCAGTCCACCTCTCTGAGGCTGGACCCAAAAAAACCCTGAACCGCAGTAGTTTCAAGGTAGTCAAAACACTTCTCAGACCACCTTCTAGGCAAACGCACAGAAACACTGTTACAGATAACACTGGTAATAACAGTTAACTGTCTTAAATTAAATATCCACCCTCCTCTCTGAGCTGTTGCCACTGCCTGCTATTTGCAGACCGCTGTAGTGATTAAAAAAAAAAAAAAAAAAAGGATTTGTATTGTTGCAGTGTGCAGAAAAGTCTTAAAATATGTGAGAGCAGGGAGACAAGCAGCACATGGGCGGGTGCTTCTCCTCCAAACCCAGCAGGAAGGGCTCTGGGAGTCAAACGGGCACGTTCCTTAACAAAGTAGCAGGGGAGGTGAAACAAGGAACAGGTTCTTGAATGGCTTTTGGGGCATAACCTTCAGGTGGGCCTTAATCCCTCCAGCAAGCATTTTCCAATAGAGTTTAACACCCACCTGTGCTATCTGGATGAATTTTTCCTGAGAATACTGAGGTAGCAGCACTTTGGGAACATCCTTCAGAGCGTCCACTTGAAGATAGAGGTTGAGCCAAGAGACGATTGTCACCGGACAGAGTTCCCATTTTAAAGCCTGCAAATATTAAACAAACCTTTAACAAACCCCTTCAACCACACGAGGCCAGGTCTGTGCTCTGGTTTCTTTTCCCACACACCCCCCCTTTCTGAATTTGCTCAGTTTATTGCGCGGGTCCTCAAAAGAGACACAGGTTTTCTTTGTTTCACGGGAAGACGGACGTATTAAACACGTTCCTTTTCTAAGCAGATAAATGATGCTAAAACACAAGGCTCAGCTTTCACCCGTCTTTCACCCGGCCCTTACAAACACAACAAAGTTATTATTACCTTTAACATAATGAGTTCCATTCGTACAATATCATCTTCACTGCAAGCACCATCAGTGACATAAGCAAATTCCTGTATTTTAGGAGCGTAGATTTCCTTGAAAGGGAGAAGGTAAAGATTAGAGCACCTTACAACTCCAAGAAAGCTTAGAAGATGCTAGAAAATACTTTTCAATTCATACTGGAATATTAACATTTCTTACACTAGAACAGTGGTTTTTCTTATTATATGAAGTGACTTCAACCTTACAGGATGAGGAGATACTAAAAACAAGTAGGTAATATGTCATCCATTGTAAAACATGACAGATTTATCCCAACTTCTTTAGTTTTTTTGGGCAAATAAATGCTGACCAAGCAATCACAACAGCCTTTCATTTATACCACTTGTTACTCAGCCACTGCATTTGATGTAAAAACACCCTAATTCTTGTACAGCAACGCAGTGGTGTTAGAAAAGGTTGATTCCAGTTATGCACAGTGTCAGGTAGTGCTGATGTAATCTCATTTATTTAAAAAAAAACAACAAAAAACCCCAAACCAAAAAAAACACAAAAAGCTAGAAAAAGATGGAAGAAAATCCCACAGCCACTGTAGCTGGCAAAATTCATGGTGCAGAGATGGTTAACAAGGAAATTGGCCAACCCAGTCATGCCAGTTGGGGCCACCTATAGCTAAGGGTGTTGCTACATCAGGGGCTTTCCAAGTATAAAAACTTAATATCCCAAGTTTTCCTCTCGTTCTAGCCTACCACGCGCTATACAAAAACATGTTCTTGACTCATAGATGTAGTGCACAATGTAATGTGTCACCAACCCTGCACTTTAAAAATAAAAAAGCCTCAACTAAACGGGTTTACAGGGTTATCAGCCTGATGTACAGGCAGTTTGTGACTCAGGCTTGGTTCTGTTCGAGCCCCACGCCCGTTCCTGAGATTGTTTGCCAACAGCTGTATATTTGGAAAAAGGCAAAATAAACCAAACCAAAAGTGCTCCTAGCACACGTGCACACCTTTAGAGTTAATGTGTTCTCCTTCCCTGCTGCTGAGGAAAGGGAGTACAAAGCCTACACTCCAAGAGATTGACACATGCACAGCTGAAGGAAGAGGAAAAAAAGTTTTCCCCTTCTGACCTTCCATGTTGTATGTGCACCACCAAGCTCAAAAGATTCACCCAGAAGAAATAAATAAGTTACCACTGTATTTTCAGTTATGTCCAAACTTAATATCCACCTCCCTGTAACAGAGCTTCTTACCTCAAGTTTGGAGGCAATGAATAACGAGGTAATTCCTATGAGCTGCAGCATGCTCTTGTTAATGTTCTTCTGCGTCAACATGAATCTATCAAAAAAGTCTTGAGCTAGGTAGAAGGTTTCCCTGTGGAGCGCGTACACCTCACATACCTACAAGAGGGAAAGAAAAACAATTCAGTTTCCTGTTAAAAACCTCTATGTAAACACATTGGAGTATTCAAGCTTGAATAGTAAAAGCCAACATGCACAATTTCACCCTTTGGAGACTCAGACTATCACCCCCCCAGCTCGGTTAGAGTGGGTCGGGGAAGAGCATTCCCCGTGCTCCCACCTAAACACGGATTGTCTATGATGCACTAACATAATTCCAAAGTACACCTTTTCCAATATAAATCGCACCCAGTTTTCCTAAAAATGAATACAAACAATTTCCCACTGAAAGAAGAAAGCCTCATTGAGGGGGAAAAAAAAAAAAAAAGAAGAAAACCCCAAAACAGCAAAAAAGAAAAAATCCCACTAATTTCCTTGATTAAGAATACTTGAGGTTTGAGCTCAGAGCTGAAGTCACAGAGCAAACCCTCCCTGTATTCCCAGTAGGTCTGTCCTGGGGCAGAATCACTAAAAAACTTGAAGTCTTTGGTTCCACAGCAAAGGAGCCTGGAAGCTGCTGCTCCAGGGGGCCCTGCTGGCCAGGCAGGAGCGGTGCCCGCAGCCCCCCGGGCACCCCGACTGCCTCCCTAAGCGGGGACAAAACTGCGCCGTACAGCTTCCCTGGCAGGGAAAACTTTTAATGCTCACGTCGTACCACAGTGGTTCAAACACCAGTTCAACAAAAGAAAAGGAAAGGAGACTGCCCCGGCCTGGAGACCCTATGCAGGGCCCTGCTTTCTCCTTTTTCACTGAATTTGGGCGAGTCCATCACAGCTCCAGATCATCTGCAACTCTGTATCCCTTCCACAACTAGAAATTAGTTAGACATTTATAAATCTAAAGACATTTACAATCTACATGCAGTCAACAGGAAAGATTATCCAAGAAACAGAGCCCAAGTCCAAGCTTCCCACCCTGCCTCATTATTTTGCTTGGATATAAAGTCAAAATAAAAATCTCACCACCACTAGCTATTTCCTAAGCTGAGGATGAAAGCCCATGTGCCAATTAAACCCCTTCCTGACCATCAAAAATGCAACTGGTTTGCAGTAACACCCCAGCCTACTCTTTTAGACCTGCTCTCATATTTGCCAACTGATGTGCTACTCTGTTATTATTAACTACTGCTCCGAACAAGATTCAGAAGTAAAAAATGTACAGACCAGGCTCGTCCTTGAATAAATGGCACAGTTTCTACAAAAGTGCGTTGCCCAAACATAAGCAATAATGCTTGGTTGTGTTAAAGAGTATCTCGGTGATGGTATTACAGAAGACAGTATCAGGAGCCACTTGAGGACTCTCAAAGCTGCTGGGATTTTAACCCACCGTGGCACACAGAACCACTGACCTGGGCAACAACGAGGCTCTTGTTGACTTTATATATATATTAATTTTTTTTTTTTAAATAAAAAAACACCACATGCTCCTTTCCCTTAAAATTCCCTGCTATTAGCACCGTTCCACCAAGCCAGCAAGAGCCCCGCTGTAACATCTGCTTCCTTGGCCTACTGGATATGGAACTGGTAAACCTGCAGGATCCCTTCCGCCGACGGGCAAGGATTACGTGCGCCAAGCACTGCTTTTGGCAGTGGTGATGGAACATGCTTAACACAGAGTTCTTGGAAACGCCTCCAGAACACAGCTCTCTACTTACAACACTAACGCTCCTTCACACAGGCTGCCAAGAGTGAGAGCTTCCATTTTGTTTGACAGCTGGAATACTCTGAAGTACAGCAATTAGGCTGGAATACGGATGATTTATTTATAAACATTTTCCAACAAGAACCTGTCTATATCAAGACCTTCCAGGTGTCAGCCCTACTTTTTTCTGCTCATAGGACAGAATTAAAATGTTACTAGTAGGTCAGAAAATAGCATCAGGGGCTGACACCTTGGAGCTCTTGATGTAGACAGGGCCAGGGTACTAACTCAAGACCTCAACACAGATGCAGTTGTCTCATGGCTTAGATACAGCCCAAGATGTAAGGTTAGAGCTTCATAACTAATCTGTCTGTAGAAATTTCAGTTCAAGTGTCTCAAAACTAGATTTCTCCCCTTCCCAGGGAATACATATGGCAAGAGCAAAAACAGTACTCTGGCTTGCTGCCCTGTGTGGCAGGTTCAGCCTCTGCTGCCAGGGAAGGCCGAATGTAGCTCACCAAAAGGATCAAAAGCAGTAACTTGTAACCCTTTTGTTGCAAAATAGCTTTAGTGTTTACCACGCAGTACATTTTGCTTTAGGTCTTTTGTGTAAAAAGCTGTGCTTTTACCTGCCTACTTCACAGGGGGAACACAAGGCAAAGTAACTAAAAGCACAAACCTCTAAGAGCCAGTCTAACAGTATGGATCTCATGTGAGGTTGCAAACTGGAATGTAGCGAGGTGAAGTGTTTGCAATGAGCGTATCGGTTCTCCTTCTTCAGGATGTTGAGCCAGACGTCTTTGGAATTTCCCCAGCTAGGGAATAAAGTTACACAAAGCATTGTTAAGTATATATATATATATATATATATATGTACACCTTCACAAAAGGAGTGCAAAAACATTACTTGTTGTTTACAGACATTCAGGGACAACAAGAAAAATCCCTATGGCAATTAGAAAACCACAGGCATACTTTGAAGGTTTTACATCAGCCCAACGGCAGCTCGCCAAGAGTATCAGCAAGTCCACTTGTCCAGAACAGACAATAAAACCGGACACCTGCATCCTAAAGTTGCACACGCAGAGTTTCCTATTTTGCCTGGTTAGGTGGCAAAGATAAAAACCAAACCCTCCCCATAAAAAAAACCAACAACAACAACAAAACAAACCACCCCACTCCCCAAGAAACATGAAACATACACAAGGTTGTCCGGTTTAGTTTGAGAACAACATTTACAGGTGGTGTTTAAAAGTCACTCATCCATCCCTTCCTTTTCTAGCCTACCTTAAGGCTCAGAACCAGGCTATTGTGAGAAAAACCAACTTCTTGTTTATTGCTAACTTATAATAAGTTATTAGCATTCAAGTCTACTTGGGAAGAAGGTGCCTATATCATTAATATAGCTTGGTTTTAATTTGTAACTATTGTTATTATGAATTCATGTGTTTTTTTCTTAGATGTGCTTCTCATCCTTCAGTTACTAAGGGAGACAGCATGTTAGTCAATGCAGTGCTGATTTCCTACTGGAATTTCTGGAGTTATACATTTACCTTCCCCCAAGCAGAAAGCGATTAAAACAGAGCTGACCACTGGTATTGCCTACAAATTCTAAGCCAGATCAGTTCCATTCTGCAGCCATCAGAAGCAAAAAGCTGGAGAGATACTTGTTTGTTTAATGAACAGGTCTCCCCATTTAAGTTGGCAGGCATCGAAAAATCTCCTATTATCGTCTTCCTGCAGCAGTTAGAAAAGCATGAAGAAGGCAGGACAGAGTAAATGATTTTAGCTAATTGGCTAAAATTTTAGCTCTTATTTAGCTAATCGGAAAGGATGGAGCTCAGCTTTACCAGATGCCTATCGACAAGGGGGGAACATCGAAGATTAAACTCCCTGCGTGGAATTCTGTATCTAAACCTATCTTTGGGATCCAGCATTTTCCAACAACTTGCTAAAGGAGTGCAGGAGATCCCCTCATTCACCAACCTTTTTTAATTATTATTATTTTTAAACTACTTTGCACTAGAAAAGTGTGATTTGCTAGGCATAGAGAGGAGCATACTCTTCCTTAAAGTGCAGGTCATCGGGCTTGGGAGTAATATTGAGAGGGAGGAGCAGCTGAGTTTGGAACTCAGTGCAAGAGACTGTAGGAGACCTATTGCTTTCCTCTGAGGCAAGACACCACCCTGCAGCATCTCCCAGTTCTGATCAAGTTTTGGCCAGAACAAATCAAAACTCGGTGTATCTACAAAGGTCCTCTTAAAGTAATGCTTCACGTTCTGCTGCTCCTCTCATTGACCTCAGCAGAAGCTTTCCCTAATGCACTGCAGGAAATTTAACAACTCTTTCACTAAACACCAGGCAGATGCAAACAGCAACCGGGCTGCTTCTCTAACACACCCGAATGGCTAAGAAATTCAGAAATGGAAAAATCCGATTTTGTCGGCTAATCTGCCCCTGCGCAGAAGGGAAATACTGTGGCTGTACCGAGCACGCTGCATGGCACGGCCAAGCTACCCACACAGCAATACTGCCCCAAGCTCATTTGCATATTTCTACATTTAAGTTCTTGGAGAAAACTTTGCTTAGTATTTTTTCATGCTTCCAACAGCACTGAGAGAAATTTAGTTTAACCGTTATGTGTCTCTTAACCACTTAAGAGTTTCTCCAGCGTTAAGTTATAAAAGGGCAGCTCTGAAAGGCAAAAATTATCTGTCTGGTGCCTTTATAAGACTAGGGGGGCATAAAAAAACAAATGGAATTTGTCTTCTTTTTGGGGGGACATTGGAACTGTTTGTGGGATGAGGAGACAAGTAGAAGTACGGGTTGAGTAACTGCACACTATTGTACAAACACGTTACCACAACAGATTTTACTACAGTCTGTTAAGCATATTTGATAAAACATCAACAACTGCTGCATCTGGTAAACTTACTTGAGTTCTGGCAAAGGTGATGGATTTATGAAGAGGTTTCTGAACCTGTACTTTTTGAATCTTGAGAAGTCAGTGGTTACTGATTCTTTGTGAGGCGTTTCAATAATGATGCAAGGCGAGATGCCTCCTGTTATCGTGGGCGGCCAACAACTCTGCAACACAAACACGGGGTCTTTTAAATGCTGATTTTACAATGAGAGCAAGGAAAGCCAGAAGTAGGTTACAGTCACAACAACAATATATGCAATTTATGTTACTCTTTTTGTACCTTAGCATCAATTCAAGTACTGAAACCAGGATAGAGAGATCACCAACAAACCCTCTCACAGTTAAAGATGGAACATGTATGAACACATTTCATAAATTTGGGAAAGTGAGTTTTGAGGAAGCTAACTGTCTTTAGTTTATAAGCCCACAAGTAACCTATCCACTGCTTGAGCTGCTCAGTTATAGTATTCATTGCTACTAAAACACACGGCATAAGGTTGCTGGTCCTGTCTACTTATCTGCTCAGAGAGAAAAGAAAGGAGAGGGTGGAGGTTCTACTGTCTCTCAGTGGAAATTCAGCAACTTGTTATCTTCCAATTAAGCACTCCAGAGAGGAGCCACCCACCTCAGCTCCAGACCTAGATACCCACTGAGCAAGCAGCAGCTGTGAACTATCTCTCAGGCTGCCAATGCCAAATAAGGGATGCAATGACACAAAAGGAGAAGAGCCCAAAGTTATTAAGGCAGAAAGCTTCAAAGAAGGAATTCTAGATTACTTTAGTGAACTCTGCAACTTGTTTCACTAACAGCTGGTTGCACACAGCTGATACAAGTGAGGAGGTATCAAATGCAGGGAGCATAAGCAATTCTGTAATGGCTGACAGCCTTCAAAATGGTGACACAGAACTTAAATTACGCTCTGTGGAGTTAGGGGGGATCCCATTCCCAAAGAATGGCAATGCCTCCCCCTGAATGCAAAGATTTGTCCTATATAGCTGTTTTGCAAAGTAAACTACGTACCATTTCCTTAGTATGTCTAAACCAATTTATAGCCAGACTGAAGCACCCTAAGAGTGAAGTTACATATTCCAGCAGAATTGATCTTAACAGCACAGAGTCATGACAAAAGGGAGACCCTGCTCCTTCTTCTCTCCTGTGATCCTCACTGCCCAGGTTCCACCCCTTCCTCCTTTTGTCAGCTTTGATGCTTGGTCAGACCCTCTGCTGGGCTGATTCAACTCATTAACCCAGCAGAACATTAACTCATTTTGTAGTGCCAAATTAGCAAGCTGAACCCACATACTGCTTCATTTAAAGAGAACCAAAAATGGAGCAAGGCAGGGGATGGGGTACACAGCCAGCTATAAAGGAAGAAAAGAAAGGGGAGCAGAATCTCCCCCTCTTTCGACAAAGGTAAGTTTCACCCCACGTACAGCTGAGGTACTCAAACAGCATTTTTCCCTACACAAAGTCTGCAAAGACAACTTCACAATCAGAAGTGTTTTGCTCTGTTAGTTTCATGTGCTTTACAAGCAAGATTGTTTGCAAGAGAAAGTTACATTATTTTACTCTACCCACTTTGAAATAAACAACTGTAGAGCCCCTCACTTGGTTTAGGAGCAGCCTGCATTAGTTAAGACAGATTCCTAAATTGATTTAAATAATCAAAGGAACTGTTAAATGAAAGTAAAGATGGCCTGCATGGTTATGAGTCGCCTTCGCTAAATGGCTGTGAAACCACACCTTGAGTTAAAACAAGTGCAATGATCTTGTTTAGACTTGCCTCCAGGCCTTACCTGCTCTGCATGTGGAATTATTCTGAAATATCTGGTTTTATTCCCATTTCCACACCTAACCTTACTCTGCAGTGGTTTCCATTCTGAAGGACCCTTTAGCAGCATCAAAACCACACATAAGAAAGCAAAAACACATAAGAAGATGCTAAGGTGCAGAGCTCCTATGTTATTAATATCTGAAGGTAGAAACTTCCCCTGTTGAATACTTCCAAGTGTGGAATGCACGACTTCACACCCGCCACCACAAACCAGATGGACTCCCTCACCTAGTTTGAACCGGTGATCAGGATTGAATTACCTTAATCTCATATTGATGCTTTTTAGCAATTTTCCCATCTTCTCTTTTCTTAATCTCCTGCTGAGAAGAGATACACATCAGTACAGTGACAA
>JAHREE010118702.1:0-11548 GCA_033628505.1 Tringa tobata | reverse complement strand
TTCTCTGGAAACATCCAGAACTTGCCTGGACAAGTTTCTGTGTAACCTGCTCTGGGTGGACCTGCTTTGGCAGGGGGGTTGGACTAGAGGATGTCCGGAGGTCCCTTCCAACCCCATGTGATCCTGTGAAACATCCTTCCACTTCTTGCCCCAAGGTCTTCACCAGCCTTCCTGAGATAAGCTTGCTGCTGCTCACTCCTTTTGCTTCTGCTGTGTTCTTCTGCTGGAAGTCAAATTAACCTGATGATGAGGTTTTTCTGTTTTGGTTTGTTTTCACTCTACTAAGTTGCATGCTGTTACGTAGGGTACAGCCTATAGCATGCTTGAATTAACTACAGTGCTTGATCAGTTAACCCGGCACTTGGGAAGTTTGGGAGACTTCTCAAAAAAATCATTGTATAATGCATGTATGTATGATGTGCATATGCATAATTTCTTGTCCTTTAATCATGGTCAACAATGTGCCTAAATAAAACCACAAAACAAAACCTGTGTTTCACTCCAGGAAGAGTGATACACACTGTACCCTAACATTCACAAAACAGTTTAATTAATTACAAAAATTATGTATCTTGGGTGAGTCTCTGGTGAACCATTGACTCTCCCACCATGAATTGTGGCAGCAGTAATTGCCACTCAACCGTCCTTGCTAATTGGCAGTTAAGCCTAGTTTTGGATGTGGTTTGTGTTGGGTTTGGTTTGTTGTTTTTTTTTCCCTTGCTAAGTAGTGCATTAAAGCAGAGCCACTCTTATCCCAGTCTTTTACACATAGATGCAAAGCATGCTTCAGCGTCAGCTGACTTAAACAGATTCTTGACAGAAGAGAGGAAAATTTTTCACTGTGCTTGTTGAGTTAGTAAACTTTGGGTGGCACAGATGATGTTGTGGAATGGGTGTTAAAAGCAACCAGCTTCCACTGAGCGTTTCCCTCCAAGGCAAAAGTCAGGGGCCTGCGAGAAGATGCCTTCCAGTTGATCAAAGCCCTAAAAACCCAACTGGAGCGGGAGTCGCTCTCCTCCAAGGTCACTGCAGATCTTTTCAGCTATTTCTGGACACAGCTCTGAAAGAAGAGAGGAACTGGAAGGGTCGGGAGCATCAGTTGTGCCCCTATCGGCTGAGTGCTGGAGGCTGAGGCTCAGCCGAAAGCAGTTGGCAGGAAGCAGAGCACACTTGGAGGAGCCGCCTGTGCCAAGAAGCGATTCTTTCTTTTGAGGTTTGGCTAGAGATGCAGCTCCTGGAGGGCAGTTCTGCTGACATGGCGAATCCCAAACTGCTATTGAAAGCCGAACAGCTGATGTAAATTGAAGATGAGGGCGCAGCGCTTTGCAAAATCCCCGTGCTTAGCTCTCAAAGCTGTTTTTGAGAAGATAAGAAAACAGAGAAAGACTGAAGATGCCACTTGCACTAAGCTGTATGCCTGTATCTTTTAGAATTAAAACTTCACTAGACTGTAAAAGGCCCACAAGACCTGGTAAATGTGCATTTGGAAATTTGAAAGGGCAGCACCCTCTCCATAATTCCTAACTGGGTTTGAAGCTGAGCACTACTGTATTATTTCTGTGATTGATGAGAACAGCTGAAATCTAATAACATTACAGAACATTGTCATATCTCTCGCAGGCTTCCTTTCAGACAACTGAAGAGTTTTTTACAGCTACTTTTAAAAAATCATTTCACAAGTTGGGCTCTGAATAGAGATAGAAAAGACAGGAATTTTTATTTTATTAATTCTAAGTGGAACTATGCAGAAGGAAAAGTTCCTTAGGAAGGTCATTTTTCAATTTGACTTGAAGAGAGTATGGTAACTTGGTTTGTTGTTCTGATTTTTAACTCTGAACAATTTCTGAATTTATAAACATCAGAGAGTCCCTATTCATACATTTCATTTGACCGAGACCTGCTCCCCATAAGTTCCAGGGAGAATCAAAACAACTACCTTAACTTCAAAGTCACTGTTATTCAAAATGGTGCCTTTGAAACTGTTTTGACATTTGGCCACTCACCAAGATGCTGTGTTGGGCAGCCTAAGCCAATACGTTTACATATACGGCGAAAAGGAGATCTGATGATCAGATCTAGTTGGAAAAATTCCAATAAAGCAAGTTTTGCACATTGTCTGCTCTGACACACTCCTGCCTGCCTCCGAAGGATCCGCAGCGTCTGAACGTTGTTGCTCTGTGGGGAGTGCTGGCATTGCGTGCCCTGAAACACTAGGGTATTCCTCACAGAGAGGGAAAGGGACAAAACCCAGGGAGCTGCAGCCCACAGGGACTCAGCCCTCAAGTCTGCAAGCATCTCCCCAGCCCAGAGTGACGGAGCAGAGAGCTTTGGGGGTCCTTGCTGAAGATTCTTGACTTGCATATTAAAATTGTTGGGTTTTTTTTTTCTTTTTTCCTTGGGAGGGGCAGAAAAAAACTGGAATTGCAGGCATTTAGCATAATTTAAAAATCTTTTTTGCTATTGTTGTCCAGCTTTAAAAATTTTATTTCAAGGAGATTGCGGTAGTTGTTTTGCTCCTGGCACCACGTGTTAGTCTTCCTGGCCGAGCTGCTGGGGGTTCCCTACATCTTGCTGTGAATGTACAGTGGCATTAAGAAACAGAGTTTAGTACTTTTATTTTTGAATATGAATACTGATACAAATAGTAATTACATATAATTAGAAAAGAAAAGCCTTTTCCTAGGAATTACTGACTCTCCACCTACAGGAGCATGGTAATGCTGCGAACCAGCACTGAATAGGGCATGGCGGCGTGATGTGTATCTGCACCTGCAGGAATGCAAAACATCTCTTTTCTGATTTGTGTAACACCTATCAGAGAATAGAAGGTGGGTTTTTTCTGCACCCTGCAAGCTGTGTTACAACTCATGTTTTTAACTCTAAAGGTTTTTGGGTAAGTTGAACAGTTGTTAGTATTAGTGGTTATTAGAATTAGGGAGAAATGCACCACTTAACCACAGTGCAAGCATAACTGTGTATTCAGGCTGACTTATTACTTTAGTCTGTTCTTTAGCAACGATCATTAAGTTTGGGGCATACTGCTTTGTCCCTTGTTTCTTAAAACTCCTGATAAAACTTTAGTTGTCCTTTTATCCTCCCACACATTTTGCTCTCTAGCAGGTCTCAGGAATGGAAGTATACTTGACACAAAAGTCAAAGGTATATAATCTAGGAAGAGTGTATGCAAATTTTTTTTTCCATTTGGGTATGTTTCATATTTATTATATATCTTGTATTTCCTGAGATCCTTTTATTTACTAAGGGATATTTTTGTTGTACTGCTGAGCATAAGAGATGATCAGCAAGAATGCCCTCTTTTACTGGCTTTTGAAGAATTTTCACCATAGAAAGGAGAAGGAGAGAAGGAATATCCTACTTTTTTTGGCCCCAAGCCAAGCATTATGCTGTAAGAATTGCCTCAGCTTCTGCCAAAGATGGTATTTTACGAAAAGCAGTAGGTCTTAATGCATGCAGCATCCCAGCGTGACAGGCTCAATAGAAGCAAACCACATGTGGCAATATGAACACCGTGAGAACTTCATCTTTTGTCTCAGTAGTGGTAGTGTGTCAAGGTTGTTGTGACCTCCCTCTCTGAGATCCTGAAACGTTAAGTGTGTTTATGTATAATGGTAGCTGTTGGGTTTTTTTTCATCTTGGACTCTGGTTTTATTTTATATTTCTCTATAAACTGTGCATCTACCAAAACAGGAGAATTAGAATATTTCCATTTGTATTTATTAATAAATACTGGCACAAAAACTTCAGTGGGATTATGTTTAAATAGAGTGTAGGAGTGATGATAACATAAGAGCAATCTTGAATTACAACATCAAACCTAAGGGCAAAGACATGGGAAGTTCAAATAAGTGCCAGGACTTGTCATCTACTCAATTTTCTGGCTGTTTTATGTGTTTCATGTTGCCCCAAGCTACGATGACATCAAAAAGAGCAGAAGGTACTGGCATCTATAAAAATCTTCAGATTGATACCTGATGTTCCTTCCCCTGCCTTCCAATCTCAACACCTAATGTGGTACTCAGTGTGAACCCATTTCATTTCCCAAGCAGTAAATTGATCAAATTGGCATAAGCAGTGTTTCTGAACCTTTTTGATTTGTGAAAATTAAAACATATGCATCCCTATATATTCTTTCTACTTCTAGGTTCTGGCAGTCACTCATAAACCCCGTTAGGGTCTGTCTTTGGCCACAGTCTAGGGCATCTGGATCAGTGGCAGAAAACCGGGAAAGAGATGTCATGGAAGAAGAGTGTTAATTCGATAGTGTCAGATTGAGAACATCTTTATTGTAAGGTAGCCAAAGAGTGATTTCCAGCAGAGAAGACTTAGCAACAGCTCCTTTCCTGGCTCGTCCTTTAGAGACACTGATTTCTCAGATCAAAGGCTACTGTCGAGAGTTTTATTGTCATTAATGTGTTTGATGAGCACCTATGAAATCTAGTTGCTGGAGATGGTAAGAAACAAAGAGTTTCAGCCACCTCTCATGTCTGCCCACCAGCTGGAAGGGAAAATGAGTGATTGCTTCTTTAAACTTGAGAGCTAAGCTTTAGGAAATTCCTTTCCATAGTAGATGGAGTACCTCTGTGAATGATGAAACCTAAAAAGCAGCCAGATAGGGACAGCTGGAAGCATTCGTTGAATCCTGCTTTAAGGTGTTTCAGTACCAATACCATAGAAGAGTGGGAGGCTTAATCAGAAGTTGTTAACAAGTCGTAAATCTTTCCTAAAAATAACTCTTAAGGTAACTTCCTAATTCTACCTAGGAGTAGAAACATTTCACGGTATCTGAGAAATGGAAGGAATCCTGCTGTGATTGGCTTTTTATGTAATACCATATTTTTTAGATTGCTAGCCTGTGGCTCTTTTTATTTTTTATTAATTGAACAGCAGATACATAAACATGCTTTTCACTTCTATACCTGTTCCCCTGCTAGCAAAAGAAAATTACAAATATATCATATTTACAGGCATGTTTTTTTTTTTCTTATGTAGCTATTGTAAAAGCTCGTGTGTCATACTGGCTGTGTCAAATAAGTACACAGAATTAATTACAAAAACTGTCAGAAATATTTACAGAAATAATTGATTTTTCTGTAAGGTTTTATATAGAGCTAATTGGAAGATATTTCCTTCCAGATATGCATATTTTCACTGTCAAAACATCCTTCCAGCTACTTCTTTAAATAGTTGGGCTCTTCTGATCAAGAACTGTCGTCTTGCTTTGTGTTGGTGCAGACTTCAGTGACGTGTTCTGGGCCCATGGCTGCAATTTAGCAATGTGAATTGGAAAACAGGGTCCTTTAAATCACCTTTCAGCACCAAGCAGATAAACCTTGTAAAACAGGTTAAGAGAATGAAAAACACTGTTTCTCCGAAAAAAACCCCAGGTTTTAATTTCCTGCCAGCCATAATGTCATCTCCCTGTTTTTTGGATTTGTATGTGCTGAGAACTTCACGTTTTCACCTCTGGAAGGAATAATTTCATTCCTGTAAATCACAGTCTTAAATCCTCTTGATTCATAGTTACCTCCATTCATTAGGTGCTGAAGCCCAAAAGAACACAGAATACCAAACTGTGAGAAGGGAAGTTTCTTAAATCACTGAAAAAAAAATATCTGCACCAAAGTTGGAGCTCTGTTTCTCTTTTCTCCAAGAAGAGGCTACGAGCTAAAGGTCTTCCTTGGGGAAAAAGCATATTTATGGTTAACGAACACTGTGTGCCCTTAGCTGTGAAATCTTTCCATTGTTTTCTTTGTCCTTTTCTCTTAAAATACTGGTAGTTATGTGTTCATATAAAAGTTCTGCCTTCCTTCTATTTTTCTTCTTCCTTTCCCACCTCATCAATCTAGTAGTAAGACTGTAAGAATTAAGGTTGTGGGGTGTGTAAAGTGGAGGAGAGACTCTGCATCTTGTACCAGATATCTACACTATATTCTTCCACACAGTTTTCCTCCTGATGTCAGCAATAGCAAAGTGATAAGCCCTTCATCTTGTCATATTCTACCCTTCATCTTGTCATATATTACCCTTCCATACTTGTCACTGTTACGTGTGGTCTTACTGCTCTATCCCCTTATCAACATCTATCATTGCACCCTTTGCATCAGCCTCAAAATGTTGACCTGCAACTTTGATATTGTCACACTGGTTGCTTGCACCTTTTTGTGGCACAGTGCCTGCCTTTTGCAAAGTGCATGACAGGGGCTCATGCTGCAATACAGAGTTATGCTAGCATAGATGAAGATAATAGCTGTGCCTTGAGGCAAGAGCCTCAAGGTAGCTCTCGTAACAGCAATCATCAGCCTCATGCAATGCAATGGTTTGTTATCCAGCTTTTCCATGAAGGGAGAAAGTGATGTAGGTGTAGCCATCGGGAAGGAACTGCTCATCCTTGCACCCCAGCAACACAAGGCTGTCATAATTAGGTTGTGTGCTGTAAACTCTACAGTACAAAGACACTGATGCATGGATTCAGTCCACCCATCTTGGGATTGCTTGGAAAAAAAAATTGCCCTTCTGTCTATCCACTTTCAGTGGGTGCAGCAGCACACACCCATGATAAGGCTGAGTTCCTAACATAATTTGGAGCACTTGTGAATCACTGGAGGATGTAACAAATACTGTAAGATACATGCAAACCAAACAAGTTTCATACATTGCATGTAAGCTCTGGAGTACTATCTGTGCCTCACTAATACTTTTCAGGGCAGCTTATTATAGCCTGTCTATTAAATGTTCTCCACCTTGCTACAGCATAGTACTTGCTACAGATTACAAAAGCCTGGAGATTAATAAAGGGGCTGCATTCCTACGTGGATGTGCTGGGAGAAGCCAGAACCCAAGCAGTTCTTCCATGTTTTGATTTTCATGCTCACCTGAGGAGGAGGAGGGAACCCATTGCAACTCGGACGTGGATGGTTGTGGCACAGGCTGGAGACGTTTCCATCCCTTGTTTTGGACCAGCACCCCCAGTTCTGCTCCTGATAATGTCTGTGTGTGCAGGTGGGAGGTGGGCAGAACAAAAAGAAGCTACTTCTATGAGTCCTTTTGTTCTTTTCCTTTCCTAAGCAAGCCTTAGGCAGGGTGGTTTTCTACAGTATTTGGAAACAAGAAAGAAAACTGCTCATCTCTGGGCGGTTTACAAAGACGAAGGTACAGGTGTTGGATAAGGACTGTTTTCTGCACTAGTTCAAGAATTCAGGCTAATCCATGTTCAGATCAGTGCTAGCTCTGAACATTCAGAGAGGAAAAATCACTGGCCTGTGAATTTCAGGAGGAAAACTCTTCTGGGTAAGCTGTTCAGGTTGCTGCGCCACCTCCCCCCAGGAGGTAAACAAAAGTGATAAATGTTAAAAAAAGCTGTTTTACTTTTAAAGTTTTGAAATAAAATATTTAGAGTTTGGGGCTTTTTCATCTTCACCCCCCAAATAATTATATGAAATTGATGTCAAAAGTGACGTAACTCTAAAAACATTGACATGACCAAGATCTTAATTTTTCACCCAGAAAATTTGAGTCAAAAGTTCTTGCTTACTGCTAATAACACTTCCCTATCTGTTTCCATAGCAAAATATGGGTAGAAGTCAGTGGACGCCTCAGATAACTCTTAGATGTGAGATGCCTGAGCTCAGTACTGATGATACTGTTTCAAGGTGCATGTGTGTTGGGCTCTCTGAAACGTATCATGTCTGACACTTGGTTAATATACCGTAAGGAAACAACACTGCACGAGCAGCCTGTTTCATACAATAAAAGTCTACTCTGATTAGCACATCAGGGGGCTAAATCAGGGGTGTAAAGGCTGAAGACTGTGGATCGAGCTCCATGTTGCAGCCCTTCATCTGTCACGTCCACCTGTCCCTAATAGTCCAACTCGGGCCTTTTCCAACACATTTTAGGATCATCTGCTTAGTAAGTTCTTCCATCTCCCTAACCTGTGAGACTCTTTTCATCAGTCTGGAGTTCTGAACCTGCAGTGCATAAGTAAGATATTTTTGAGAATATCTGTTTACTTTACAGAGATTGCAGTAACAATTTAGATGGTTGTCTGCCTTAGCTTTGCAAGTGAAATTGTGATTCTCTAAAATCTACTCGATAACCTACTCTGATTTTGCTTCTCAGTTTCTGCTTGAGGAACAGATACCTAGTTTTATATGGAGCATTACATATTGGTCTGTCTTCCTTCTCCACCAGGACAATGCCATAGCTGCCCTAGTAAGCGCATCATCCAGGTTTTGCATTAAATCAAGCTTGTAGACCTGATTCATCCCAGCAGATGGTAAGAAGCACCAATTCTGTCCTTTGGTCAGCCCCGGGAAAATTCTCCTCACCTTAGGAAAACTTCCTCTGTAGCCAGCCAGCTGATTTTGAAATGTAGTCCTAACCCTCAGGGCTGGAAACAAGTTTGTCTGCCAACTGAGAATCAGACTGTATGGCTCACTCCTTAATGTTTCATTACAGAGTGCATCACAGCTGCCTTCCTGCTCCTACACCCTTTTTCTTGCAAAATTTCATTATATCTTCATCTTCCCTTCCTTTTTGCTTGGGATCATGCTGCATTTTCAGAAGGGCGCTTGTTCCTGAGAGCAGTCTGTTAAAGTTCTGTATGGAATCTAGGAAAAGATCCTAGGTCGATTTTGGCAAAATAGTTAAAGCACTGTAATTTCTGTAGCCAAAATCAGATCATATCCATCTGGGTTTGACTCAATAGCTGTGATACCTGTTTCCAGGTGAATCGAGCTGGGTATGAGTTTTAATGTCCCTGTCACCATGCCCTAGATATGACTGTAAATACACATCATCTTAAGCTTAACACATTGACATCACTTACACTGCTGCTAACTGGAGTGCAGTTTTCAGGATGGGACAAACCCCTAAATATATATTCCAGAAATGAAACAAAAATTCTACCTTTCATTTTGTTAAGAGAAAATCGGCAGAATTCTAATAGTTCTACCTTAAAATGTCATAAGCTTTGAAAAAGGTAATGGTAAGGTTTTCCAATATCCTCTAACTAGTAGGAGCACTGGGTGAAACCGTGTTGTTTGAAAACCCCTTCTAGTATTAATGTTCTTTATTTGCATCTTGTCTCAGAGCTGCATTTCTCCTAACTGAGCTGTGTTTGTTTTTCTCCTGAGAATATTTTGTTCTCGTCCCGTTACCACTGCAAACACTGGTGCCCATATGGAAAGATTTCTTAGTGGGCAGAATTTACCTGGGTATTTATACACCTTTCCTTATCAGAACATTTACCAGTTTCAAATAAAGCCGTGACTAAGCAAAAAAGAAGTTTTGTTATGTAAACTTTGCTGGAATTGCTGACGAAATCTATCCTGACCATGGAAAGAGGAGGAAACACCACCATTGCTCCCATCCTAATTTTCTTGGCAACCTCCTGGTGGAATCTGACGAGATTTAGGGTGTTGTTTTTTTTTCTGTGTGTGTGTGTTGGTGTGTTTTTTAACTATTGTTACTAAATTTTGCTCTTCCGTGTTGCTAGAGAATAGGGCATGATGGCCTTCAACCCAGGCAATGCTAGAGGCATGAGTTGATTTTGATACCTTTGATGCCAGGTAATATAGTTTCATGTAGTCAAAGTATTATAAGAATTAAAAATTCAGGGTCTTCCTGGCCAGGAAAAGAGATTGTCTCCCTGTTGCAAAGACCCAATTCCCTGAACTTAAAATACTCAAAATAGGAAGGTGCTGCCCACAGCTCGGAGTCTTTTGCAGCCCCAGAAGTTGCATGTATTCACATTTATGTTCTTCCTCTCAACGCACATCTGTTTGTTTTCTCGGCATGGTATTTTTCACACACATCCAAAATGACTGCGCGTGCATCCAGATCCATTTGCTTGACTCCAGGAGTATCACAGAATCACATGGGGTTGGAAGGGAACTCTGGAGATCATCTAGTCCAACCCCCCTGCCAAAGCAGGTCCACCCAGAGCAGGTTGCACAGGAACGTGTCCAGGCAGGTTTGGAATGTCTCCAGAGAAGGAGACTCCACCACCTCCTTGGGCAGCCTCTGCCAGGGCTCTGCCACCCTCAAAGTGAAGAAGTTCCTCCTCATGTTTAGGTGGAGCTTCTTACGTTCAAGTTTGTGCCCATTTCCTCTTGTCCTATCCCTGGGCACCACTGAAAAAAGACTGGCCCCATCCTCTTGACACCCTTCCATTAAGTATTTATAAGCATTGATTAGATCCCCCCTCAGCCTTCTCTTCTCTAGACTAAAAAGACCCAAGTCCCTCAGCTTCTACTCGTAAGGGAGATGTTCCAGGCCCCTCATCATCTTTGTAGCCCTCTGCTGTCCCCTCTCCGGCAGTTTCCTGTCCTTGGATCAGTTTGCTCCAAGTCTGTTACTTGTGTGACACTTGCTGGCTGAGATGCTCTGTCCCTTGTGTAAGAAGACCTGTGTTAAAGCAAGATGAGGGAAAAAAAAAAAAAGAAAAAAGACAGCTAAGAGGTTATGTTAGTGAAGGGTATGTCTGTGCCACATGATGGAGGGCTGTATGAAGAGCAGTCATTGGGCTGGTACTTGTCACTGTGTCACCGCAGCGCCGTGGGATGCTATGAACCTTAAAGGTAGATTCAAAAGTGGCAGCGCTGCACGTGGGTTACAGGACCAGTGTTAATTAAACAAGGAGCAGCTGTGCCTGGAACTGATTTTATCACTCCCGGTTCTGGAAGCAGCTTGGTCACAGCTAGACTAAGGCTTCGGTGCCCGTCCTCTGCTGCGAGGTGCTGGTGTGCTCTTCCAGCAGGATGTAGCCATCGTTCTTGCCTTGGCTGGTGGTTTGGGTGCTACAAATGAAAGGGGTTGGTAAACACAGCTCTACAGAAAGCCAGCTGGTTTGCTTTGGTGAGTGTATGGTGTCTTTGGAGTACTGACGATATTGGGATAGCTTTCAGGCATTTTCGTTGTTTTGTGGGGAGAAGGGATTGTCTTTTGGGGTCGGTTTGTTGTTTACTTACGCTGGTGGTTTTTTTTTTATTAAAAAAAACCCCACAACAAAGGACCTGTTCTTTGAATAACAGAAGAGCATTGTGTGAAGAGTGCTGTTAAGGATGGTACATGTGGAATGATGCGTGCTGGCTGTATTTTATTGTTTTGAAAACAAGCATGCCCCTCCTCTCTATCCGCAATCTGCTGATTCAGTTGAAGAAGCAAGGCCAGCTTTCATCCCTCTTCTCCATTCCTTTCTTTCTGTATTCTAAAAATATTTTAGACTATTCCTTGTTCACTGCCAGAGGGCTTCGTGCTTTTCTCTGGGTGCTTCCTGCGACTTCTGCTCCACACACCACCTCAATTCAAGCTGGGGCAGATAGAGGAGCCTAATAGCTGGGAAAGAAGGAGGAAGGTTACAGGTAGGCTACAGGAGGAGACAGGTTTGCCAGCAGGAAGAGGACAGATCGTACGGTCACATTTCTATTGGTGTGAAAGGTGTAAAGGTGTTCTGGGTTGAGAGACACACATTTCTAGAAGACTCTAGTGTCTGAATTTGTGAAAATATTTACTTCAGAGCCAGCTA
>JAHREE010118636.1:392-21436 GCA_033628505.1 Tringa tobata | reverse complement strand
CTGTTCCAGCCCGGGGAGATGGGCCCTGCTAGGGAGCGTGTGTCGCCACGCCACCTTGTCTCTTGAATACAAAGCGGGTGGGCTCGGTGACCACTTTCCTCATAAATGAGTGAAACCACCTCTGTGCTAGCTCATCCTCCAGATAGGATGAGCGTGCATCTTTCCTCTCCAGCAGCAGTGCCCGGTGTGTAAAGCTGTGGACTCATCCCGGTGCTGAGTTACCGCTGCCCGATTCGGTTTATAAAGTGCTGCGTGCGTGTTTGACTAAGCTCTGTGGCTTCAGTTTCTTTTAAAACTTGCGGGGATATCAGTAATATACACCCGAAAGGAAGGAATTTTGGAGAATGTGTGATAACTGCCAGCTGTATGACACAAACTGGGAATATAAGATCAGAATATGAGACGGGAGGTTTGACTCTCCAGGTGTATGTAAACAAACAAACGTGTCACGTGTGATGTAGTACCTCATTCATTGCCTGTCTAGTTCATTCTCCCTTCTACAGAGTTTACGCATAAAGTAGTAGGATGAGATCCTTTGAGATCAGTTTCCCTTGTTTTGGTTTATGTTTGCACAGGAACAGGCTTTATGGTGTTGTTTCTTTCACTTCCTAAAAGGAGGCTTTTGCTTTTGAAAAGGCTCTGGTGGTGTGTGCTGTTCCTTATTTTCAAAAAGAGATGCAAAAAAGCAGGAAGGTGACTAAATTTTAATTTTGCTGGAGATAACTCGGGGATGTGTTATCTGTGTTTATGGAAATGCTTTTTATCAGCCATCATCTTGGAATCCAGACATTGTTATCATGGGTTAATATAAATACACAGAAACAGGAAAGAGAGGAGGCTATTCCTGAAGAATTTATGGCTTAGTGACCAAATTAAGCATTTGCTTTCCCTTGAAGCATCCCCCGAAAGTTGGGGGAAATGAGTTTTTTCTGGTAGCATGCACGGATCCTAGTTATTTCCAGGGTTGTTTTTTTTCTTGCATCTTTTTCCAAGAAGCTCAGGAAGGGCTTGAAGAGAGTTAAAATGGCTCTCGTAGAAATGTGGTTTATATATTTGATGATAATCTTCCTGGGTTATCTCTTTTTGTCTTTATGTTCCTTATGGTAAATATCAAGCCTTCTCCCTCTTACTATTCATTACAGCAGGAGAGGCAAATATATGGTAGTTGTTTTCATTTATAAGCTTGTCAGCTCTTCTGCGCTACCGTGATGCTAGTGAGCCCGTCACCTTCCTGTGCCCTCTCTCTGGAGGAAGAAATCTCAGTAAGATCACAGGTGACACCAAGTTGGGTGGGAGTGTTGACCTGCTGGAGGGTAGAAAGGCTTTGCAGAGGGATCTGGACAGGCTGGGTCAATGGGATGAGGTTCACCAAGGCCAAGTGCCGGGTCCTGCCCTTGGGTCACACCAACCCCATGAACGCTCCAGCCTTGGGGCAGAGTGGCTGGAGCTGCCTGGCAGAAAAGGACCTGGGGCTGTTGGTCGACTGTTGGCTGAACAGGACCCAGCAGTGTGCCCAGGTGGCCGAGAAGGCCAATGGCATCCTGGCCTGTGTGAGGAACAGCGTGGGGAGTAGGACTCGGGAGGTGATGGTCCCCCTGTACTGGGCACTGGTGAGGCCTCACCTCGAGGGCTGTGTCCAGTTTTGGGCCCTTGACCACAAAAAAGACATTGAGGGGCTGGAGCAGGTCCAGAGAAGGGCAACAGAGCTTGTGAGGGGTCTGGAGAAATAATAAGTCTTGTGAGGAGAGGCTGAGGGAGCTGGAGGTGTTCAGCCTGGAGAAAAGAAGGCTGAGGGGAGACCTTCTCGCTCTCTCCAACTCCCTGAAAGGAGGGTGTAGCCGGGGGGGGTGGGTCCCTTCTCCCAAGTCACAGGTGATGGGACAGGAGGAAATGGCCTCAAGATGCCCCAGGGGAGGTTCAGATTGGATACTAGGAAAAACTTTTCCACAGAAAGGGTTATGGAATGGGCTGCCCAGGGAAGGGGTTGAGGCACCATCCCTGGAGGTGTTCAAAAGACGGGTTGACACAGTGCTTAGAGACACGGTTTACTGATGGTTTTTATCAGTTAGGTTGATGGTTGGACACGATGATCTTAAAGGTCCCTTCCAACCCAGACAAATCTATGATTCCATGAAAAGATGTGCTTAGCTGCTTCAAATTGTGCTGACACAAGTAGAGTCAAGCATGAGAACTGAGGGAATTATGTGGGACCGAACATCTGACTAACAAAGTGTGGTTTTTCTTTTTTAATTAATCCAGTCGTGGCAATGATAATACTCTGGAGAGAGTGAAGGCTTTGGTGCTGGACTCCAGTTTTGGGTTTCCCCCTCCCTTCTTTGTAGCTGTTTGTTCCCTTAAAGGTGTTGGTTTTAATTTGTATGGGCAGAGATCAGCCCTCTTGCTGCCAGGTGTTCACAGAAGCTGTTCTTTGGTGTTTGTACACCAAAATTCTTAAAAAAGGAAGTGAAGATAAATTCCCCGTTTGAAATCACAGGGAGAACGTCCACAGACGGAACTAAAGATTAAATATTGCTGTTGGAAGCTGTCAGTCTTGAATTTGGTTAGAAAATTACTTTCTTAACGACGCAAAGGGTGATCTGCATCACAAACAATCGTATAGGCAAAGCCCCTTCCAGGGATTTACGCGCTCGCTGTCCCTAAGGATGTTATTTCCACCCCACAAAGAAGAAAGGAGCTGACAAAGCCAGAGCCTGGGTGGGAGCCAAGGTTCTGGGCCGGGGGGGAGAGCGATGCCATTGATGCTGATTCGGGTTGTCACTTTCTGCATCTTGTTACAGCCAAGCCTGTGTCTCTTTACAGCAATTGTGTGCCGGAAACATGGCTACGGACTGGCTGGGGAGCATTGTGTCAATTAATTGTGGAGAAAGCTTGGGAGTCTACCAAGGACGAGTGTCTGCTGTGGATCAGGTCAGCCAGACCATTTCCCTGACGCGGCCCTTCCATAATGGGGTCAAGTGCCTCGTGCCAGAAGTCACCTTCAGGTTAGTGTCTATTTTTTTTTTTCCTCCTCCAGCCAAAGTATGTGGTGCTTTGGATGGGTTGGGTTGAGTTTTTTTTTTTTTTTCCCCAGAAATGGGCTCTTTGCCTTAAATCTCCTGATGGCTGCCTCTCGTGTTTCTGTTAGTATGTGTGCGGGAGATGATTTTCTGGCTCTGTGATCCTGGTGTTAGAAGTGGTGTAGCTCGTACTTGGAGGTTATTTGTGACTGAGACTCTGTGTTTCTATAAATATACATATATATTTATAGTGTGTATACATTCTGTTGTTCAGTTTTTGAGTAGTTGAGGGCGCTGGCTTGCTCTCTTCAAGCTTTGCTCTTAGCACATGTTACTGTATGTAATTAAAGTGTGATGGAAGAGAAAGGAGAGTGATAGATCAGTTAAAATTATTGCCCTGATTCAATGAAATGAAGTGCTGTTAATCAATCCAACTCCCCTCTCCTCTGTCTCTCGCCACGTTCTTTCCTCTCTGGAAGCAGGAGAGAGTTTTGAACCGAGAAGCTGAATCGATGCAGCAGGATTGTAGCTCTTGGGACTTCTTTCCTACCAGCTCCTGGTAACGCTGGGCTTAAAAAGAATAAATAAGAGTCACTTGTCACTGGATGTTTTCCTGTTACCTGGCGTGTTAGAATAGTTAAGAGATTGAGTCACTGATTTTTAAATAAGATTGATTCTCTGAAGTCAATACTCTTGGATTTTAAAGCGAGAGAGTGGGGAAGGACGATGACCATATTCTTCCAGGAGACGTGTGGAAGTCTGTAGCAAGCTCTTGTGACTTTTATATCCCAGATAGTCAAATACTACACTTAAAATAGAATACCATAACTTCTGATTTTATTTCTTGCAATCAGTGCGAACAGAGGCCTTTATAACAAGTTCTTTGTTTCATTTTTGGCTACTGCCCAGCACTATATTAGTTTTCTTTATCCTTTTTCCAAGGAAACAGGAAGTGCCATCCTTGCCTGAGCGTGAATTGCCCTAATCTCAGGGTAGCTTTCTGGAGAAATGGATTAAAAAATAATAGTAGCCTCAAGGCTGAGATTAATCATATTACCTAGAAACTGTTAAATTAATGCAGATTTCTGCAAAGCTCTGTGCCGTTTGCTTCCTTTTTCTGTGTGACTGACTCCTGTTTCAGCTAGGAACAGAACCTTTCAAACACAATCCAGGTGTGGTTTAGAAATATTTGAGTTGTTTTGAAGAGTCATACCATTTCAGTTGAACGTTTCCATGTCTGTGGAAATAATCTTCTGTGTTTGTGTATTAAATTTTTTTTTCTTGTTTCTATTGATAATGACAACAGGAATTAAAAGCACTGGAAAATGTTGTGTGGTTTTTTTTAGGGGTTTAAAGGCACTTCAGATGCTGAATTCCTTAATGTCTGGTTTTCTTTTCCTGTTTTTAGGGCAGGTGACATCACTGAGCTGAAAATTCTGGAGATCCCAGGGCCAGGGGACAGCAGACAATGTGGAGACCTGCAGCAGACAGAAATGGGCATCCCTGGTGTCGGATGCCAAGTGGGTCCCAGTCAGAACGGCACTGGGAAAGTGTTAAAGAAGCCTGTGTCCAGCAGTGCCCCACAGAATATCCCAAGGAGAACGGACATGAAGAATCAGGATATCATCATCTCTCCCCAGCAGCAGTGCTCCAAGAGCTACATGGATCGACACGTGGAAACGCTGACTCAATCCAAGGGCTTCCGGCGTAGACACAATTCCTGTGAGTATCTGTGTTATCCTGCAACTTTTCTTTTGCTTACCCAAGTTACTGCTGCGACGTCTTCCCTTCTTCAGCAACAACATCTCAACCGGTGCTGGAAACTGTTCTTTATTTGCTTTTATACTTTTATTGCCACCTGAAGGTCTAGAGAAGAGGGAGATAAATGGTGAGGATAAAAAAATGGCAAGCTCGGCCTCAAAGTATAGACCTTCCAAATGTCTGGCACTTCTCATTCTCATCCATAGTTTGGTGTGAATGTTCACGGGGTTTCATTAAAGCTTGCAGGCCTGGCCTTACAGAAATATATGCATACACTTGGATAAAATGGCCTTATTCAGAGATATAAAATGGTTTTATTGGGTAAGAGTATTCAGGTGAAGCAGTTTGACCTGGTATGCCACTTCTGTATTGGTTTATTTTGTTTGTTTGGTTTTGTAGTGTGGGTTTTGATTTGTGTGGTCTTCTTTGGTTTTTTGTTTTTTTTTTTTCTTGTTTGTTTTGTTTTTAGAAGAAAAACAAGAAGTTTCTCTAGACTTGTGGCTACCTTACAGAAATATGCTCAGGGTATATTGCGCACCGGGTTGCTCCACTGATGTCTCCGTTGCCATCACACTGATGCAGATGATAAATTCTAGCTCCTTTTCATCTGTGGGCAGACTTTAAAACCTATCACTGGAGTTCTTGGAGGCAAATTTGGCTCTCAAATTCCTTTTGATTCCTGATGAAATACCTTCCCTAGCTTGAATGCAGGGTGGAGAAGTCAGTGCTGTTCAGCTGAGTAAGCAGAGAGTAGATTACTCTGTAGGGGACAGAGTGTATCCTCACCAAGTTCGCTGATGATGCCAAACTGGGAGGGCTGGCTGACACTCCATGGGGCTGTGCCACCATCCAGCGTGACCTGGACAGGCTGGAGAGCTGGGCAGAGAAGAATCTCATGAGGTTCAACAAGGGCAAGTGTAGGGTCCTGCACCTGGGGAGGAAGAACCACAGGTACCAATAGAGGTGAGGGGTGGACCTGCTGGAAAGCACTGCTGAGAAAAAGGGATCGGGGGGTCCTAGTGGATAGTAAACTCTCCATGAGCCAGCAATGTGCCCTGATGGCCAAGAGGCCAATGGGATCCTGGGCTGTGTAGGGAAGAGTGTGGCCAGTAGGTTGAGGAAGGTCGTTCTCCCCCTCTGCTCTGCACTGGAATATACTGGAACCAGTTCTGGGTTCCCCAGTTCCAGAGAGACGGGGAACTGCTGGAGAGAGTCCAGCATAGGGCAACGGAGATGATGGAGGGGTTGGAGCATCTCCCTGAGGAGGAAAGGCTGAGGGAGCTGGGACTCTTGAGCCTGGAGAAGAGAAGGCTGAGGGGAGACCTTATCAATGCTGACAAGGATCTAAAGGGTGGGTTGAAGGAGGATGGAGCCGGATTCTTTTCAGTGGTTCCCAGTGAGAGGACGAGGGGCAACGGGCACAAGCTGGAACATGGGAAGTTCCACCTAAACATGAGGAGGAACTTGTTTGGGGTGAGGGTGGCAGAGCCCTGGAAGATGCTGCCCAGGGAGGGTGTGGAGTCCCCTTCTCTGGAGATCTTCAAGCCCTGAGTGATGTGCTCTGGGCAACCCTGCTTTGGCAGGGGAGTTGGACTGGATGATCTCTAGAAGGTCCCTTCCAACTCTGACGATTCCATGATTCTGGTGAGAACCTTAACTTGTTGTGTGCTCTTTGCGCTTGCGATAGGGAGGAAGAACAGAAAGCAGCTGGTTCTAGCGGAGGCCGGATCCCTGTTTCTCACAGCACTTTGTCAGCTGACAGTGGAGTACAGGATTGTTGGCTCAGCTTCTGCAGGGGATTCCATGGTGGGGGTCCCAAGGCAGGGCTTGAGCATGTTGTAGCCAACCTCATTTAGGGAAGATTGTAGCAGAATTTATAATGTTGTTATTTGCCCACAATGGCTGGTGTTGCTTAGATGCCTTGTGGCCACGTACTTGCCTTTTCAGAGGTCAGCCCATCCAGAGTCACCTTCAGAATGGCATCGGGTGAGAAGGGGCTGTGTGGATGGTCTTATTTATTAGCTTCAGGACCATTTTTGATGAGCTATTGGTTGTGTTGAGGGAATTTGGCAAGCTTCCCCTGCCAAACCTGAAGCTGTGGTTTGGTTTTTTTCCCTCTTGAAGCCCACGGAAGGAAATTGATCTTTCTGATCTTTAAGATGCTGCGGACTGTTGTGTGTGTCTCTTAGGAACGTGGTAGTGTCCAGAGGAATGGTCACCAAAGCTTCTCCTATTGCTCGTTCAGGAGAGAAGCAGGATGCTGTTAGGTACTTCCAAAATGAATCGGGAGGAGAACTGCAAATTTATGGTCCTGTTGCCTTTATGTTTGGGCTGCGTTACTTCGTTTAATTTTAGGACACATAAGACAACATTTAAGAAGAAAAACGTTCTCCGTGTGTTCATCCCGGTGTTTGCTTTACGGCGGCGTTTCTGACAGAAGTGTGGTTGACGCGTACTTACGTAAAAAGCAAACAGTTCTTCAACGATTTCTTTGTTTAAAGTGAATATTCATATTGAATTAGTGAAGTGGAGATCTTCCCTGTCTCGCCCTGTGTCTTAATCTGCTTCACCAGCATCAGATGTTAGAAAATGCAAAGCTGAATAAAGCCGGTCACAATGATTTCCTCATTTATCTTTCCTATTTGAAAATTGCCCCATTGCCAGCCTCCATTTTTCCTCTAAAAGGAACTGGAAACAAAATGCAGCATTATAAAGGTTTTCCATTTAAAGCCTGTATAAACATAACCTATTACAACATCACCCTAGAAGTAATTACAAATGTTATTCTCCGTGTTGTTGAAAATACAGATTAACAGGCTCTAATGAGAATGGCGTAAAAGATACAATCATTGCATCTCCAAGTTATTTTTATTTCTCTTCAGCAAATCTTCAGCCAGCTCTCACGCTGTGCCAAAATTGGGTTATGTTCTTTGCTGTTTCCCCTCAGAGCCCCCTGGGCTGTGCTCCTTTCCAGATCTTCATCATGCAATTATTGAAACATCAGTATATATAATCTCCAGCATATTTCTGTGACTTAATTGTTGAAGCATCAGTATCTATCCAGCGTTATTTCCATTACTTCATTTTTTCCCTTGCTTTTGTGTTTAGAAGAGAAACAAAACCGAGGCGGGCAAGGCCGGTTAAACGGGGAGATCAAAGGCTGTATTTATGTGGAGAAGTTCCTGGACCTCTGGAAGTCTTCCTCCCCCACCAACAGCTGTATTATTTTCTGAGAAGGTTGTAATTCTTTTCATATTCACTTCTTTATTTTGAAATGATTGCCAAACAGGCTTGGTGGGAGGAGGAAGGCCAGAAGGATGCGGAGGGGGAGGCACAAGCTCCTTGCTGACCTGACCATAGAATCATAGAATGGTTAGAGTTGCAAGGGACCTTAAAAACCATCAAGTTCCAACCCCCCTGCCCTGGGCAGGGACACCTCCCACCAGACCAGGTTGCTCCAAGCCCCCTCCAACCTGGCCTTGAACCCCTCCAGGGATGGGGCAGCCACAGCTTCTCTGGGCAACCTGGGCCAGGCTCTCACCACCCTCACAGCAAATGATTTCTTTCTAGTATCTAATCTAAATCTCCCCTCTTTCAATTTAAAGCTGTTACCCCTCATCCTATCAAGCCATCTTCAAGTCTCTCTGGTTTGGAGTGTTTTACTTCTACCCAGGCCCAAACACTTCCTGTAGGAAAGGAGCTGTGATTCTTCTAAGTTTTTTGTAGTTTTTTTTTTTTTTCTTAATTCCTGAAGTCTTCCTAAATTCCAGTTGTTTGAGTATGTTACTTTGGTTGGTTTCAGGAAAACTTTCAAACTTCAGTGTCAGCTACCTAAATGTCTGGAGCAACCTCTGCTTTGCTTTATCCTGAACGGATGGAGTGTTTAGGAGGATGACCTCACATAACACTGTTTTTTTTTTCAGTGCTAGGAGGTCTGGGGTGAGCAGCAAGCTCTTCAAACCACTTCAGTCCACAAATAACTTGTCTCAGTTTTACATAAGCGCAACAGCAGGTCAGATTTTCTTTTACAGACGATCTGAAACGAGTTGAGCAAGGTGCTGGATGAAGATTGTTGTTAACTTGGATTAATTTTAGGATAAATGAGGTAGAAAAGTGAACTCTTGCCCTCTAAAATGTGTGTGTTTGGAGAATAGGGTGAATGATGTGTGAATCTCTGGAGAGGTCCTGGCTCTATGGAGATGGTGTGTACAGGCATCCAGAGAAGAACGAGCTGAGATGTCATCTAGAACTTAAGTCATACAGTGTTTAGTACAGCTGAAAGTTGACCTCCTGATGCCCTTTAGCGTGCCAAGTCGGGGACAAAGTTCCCCTTCTGGAGTACTTGTGTGACAGGAATCAATAAACAACAAATATCAAGGCAGGTTTCACAACAACGGCTTCTGTGCCGCCCTGGCACCGGGCTCCTTCGTGCCAGGGCTGGCACCCAAAGTTCCCACAGGGATCCTGCAGGAAGGTGGCCAGCTCACTGGAGACTTTACATTTGCTTGTGTGCCGTATGTGAAAGGTTTTGTGTTTTTTATTTTTTTTTTAATTATTTTTCCAAGGAAACAAAACAAAAGCCCGCGAAGTATTGTTTGTCTTTTTTGGGAGGCACTTTTCTGTGTGGTGTCAAGCTGCCAACTTGACGTGGAGCCATGTGTTGTTGTTCTCCTCCACAAACTTCCCCCAGACACACGCAGGGCAGAGGGGCTGCACGTTGCCCTCTGAAAGGAGTTGGGCTAGAAGGTCTGGATTTCTGTAGCTGCTTGGCAGAGGACTGGATCAGGCCGTGGAAGCAAGCACAGCTGTGAATAGCAGCTTTTGGGTGGTGGCTTCTTCTGGTATGTCACACCTAGTGCCCTGGAAGGCAGTGGACGCTTCTATTAGCCCTATCTCAGATTCTGCTGCCTGAAGTTTCTCTGCCCTCTTTTTAGGCTCTTCTCTTTTCCCTGAACAGCATCAGCTGCCAATCTTCTTGCCTGCCTAGATGGAGATGCTTATAGAATCATAGAATGGGTTGGGTTGGAAGGGACCTGAAAGATCATCCAGTCCCACACCCTGCCCTGGGCAGGGGCACCTCCCACCAGACCAGGTTGCTCCAAGCCCTGTCCAACCTGGCCTTGAACCCCTCCAGGGATGGGGCTTCTCTGGGCAACCTGGCCCAAGGTCTCACCACCTTCACAGGGAAGAGTTTCTCTCTAGCATCTCATCTCAATCTGTCCTCTTTCAGTGTCAAACCTTTCCCCCTTGTCCTATGGCTCCCCTCCCTCATCCAGAGTCCCTCCCCATCTCTCCTGGAGCCCCTTGAGGGACTGGAAGGGGCTTGAAGGTCTCCCTGGAGCCTTCTCTTCTCCAGGCTGAACCCCTCCAACTCTCTCAGCCTGTCCTCCCAGCAGAGGGGCTCCAGCCCTCCCAGCACGTCCGTCGCCTCCTTTGGCCCCACTCGAACAGCTCCATGTCCTTCCTGTGCTGAGGACTCCAGAGCTGGACACAGTGCTCCAGGTGGGGTCTCCCCAGAGTGGAGTAGAGGGGCAGATTTCCCCCACCTCGCCCTCCTGGCCACACTTCTTTTGATGCAGCCTAGGATGCGGGGGGCTTTCTGGGCTGCCAGTGTACATTGCCAGCTCGTGTTGAGCTTCCTGTCCACCAACACCCCCAAGTCCTTCTTCTCATGGCTGCTCTCCAGCCATTCTCCTCCCAGCCTGGATTTGTGCCTGGGATTGCCGTGACCCAGGTGCAGGACCTTGTACTTGGCCTGGTTGAACTTCATGA
The DNA here is from genome assembly GCA_033628505.1 of Tringa tobata. Classification (NCBI taxonomy): domain Eukaryota; kingdom Metazoa; phylum Chordata; class Aves; order Charadriiformes; family Scolopacidae; genus Tringa; species Tringa tobata. The sequence continues at coordinate 10,886 of JAHREE010118636.1, read as the reverse complement.
GGTTCACATGGGGCCACCTCTCAAGCCTGTCCAGGTCCCTCTGGGTGGCTTGAAGAAGAACACCACCTAACATTGCTCAAAGTTTGTAGGAGCCCTCTACCATGTTCTGAGCAACTTCTGTTGCGGGGTTGTACCGTGGTCTGTGAAAAGCTGTATTTCAGAGCTGGCACCCATGGATTAGCTATGGATTAGAGAACTGTCCACCAAAATTCCAGCACGTCTCGTTTTGATGAGGTACGCTCTTGGCTCCCATTCGTTGTGTCTCCAGGGGAGCTTTCCAGCCATTGTTCTCCCAGCTTTTTCTAGCGCAGCTTTTTATTCCCTCAGCATTTACAGCCCGCTCACATCAGCTGCTTCTGTCCCCTGGTCCCTCACACGGCGGTGTGTCTAGCCCTGTGGTTTGCTTTTCAGGTCAACTGAGGGTGACGTGGAGTTGTGTTTTGCAGAAAAATCTGGCAACGAGCTTAAAAACTCTTGTTGGGTAAGAGGAACAAAACGAGTTGCCGTAACACTTGCCACTGGCACAAGAAGCTTGTTTTGCCCTTGTGTTCGTTGTAGGCTCTGGCTTATTCAGCTGAATTCTGAAAGTCCCTGGACTATTGCTTCCACCTGGAGTTTGGGAGGGCTTGGAGAGCTCATTGCCTTGGTCTGGGGTTTCATTTCTTGTCTGGCCACTGGATGCAGTTCCCTTGTCGGTGGCGGCAGTTGCCAGCTCCATCCCAAGCTGTGTACAACTTTGGAGTGGTTTATACATCACCTTTGATTTGGGACTCCTCCTAGGGCAGAGGGGGAAAGTTGTGTGTTAGTAAAAAGCTTTCCCTTTCTCACAAAACTATGCCTGTTAATGACTGGTTGTAGCTTGTACACTGGAATTCTCCTTGCTGGAAAGGAGAATATCATGTTTATATCTCTTATATCATGTTTTATCAACAGTAATTCTGGAATTCTACCAGCTGCCCTTCGCTGGCTTCTTGGCAAAAGTTGCCAACAAGTAGCTGGTCCTTACCCGGTTTATAAAAACTCCTTGATTGTCTCCAGCAGCTTGAAAACTGTGTCCAGTTCTGGGCTCCTCAGTTCCAGAAGGACAGGGAACTGCTGGAGAAGGGACAGCAGAGGGCTACAGAGATGATGAGGGGCCTGGAGCATCTCTCTGATGAGGAAAGGCTGAGGAACTTGGGTCTTTGTAGTCTGGAGAAGAGAAGGCTGAGGGGGGATGTGATCAATGCTTTTAAATACTTCAAGGGTGGGTGTCAGGAGGATGGGGCCAGTCTTTTTCCAGTGGTGCCCAGTGACAGGACAAGAGGAAATGGGCACAAACATGAAGATAAGAAGTTCCACCTAAACACGAGGAGGAACATCTCTACTTTGAGGGTGTCAGAGCCCTGGCAGAGGCTGCCCAGAGAGGTGGTGGAGTCTCCATCTCTGGAGACATTCAAACCCCTCTGGACACGTTCCTGTGGGACCTGCTCTGGGTGGCCCTGCTTTGGCAGGAGGGGTTGGAGGAGATGATCTCCAGAGGTCCCTTCACAACCCCGTGTGATTCTGTGAAAATTGCTGCGTCTGAAAATGACCTCCCTCCTCTAGTTCGGAGTGATTTTTAAAATATTATAAATAGAGATGCTATAAATAGAGGGTATTGTCAAAGTGTGGTGAGGCTGGCCACCCAGCTGTCCGTGGCCAGTTTCAGTTGCTCCTCCGGTACACAAAAAAAAAGAAATATTTCAAGTTGTACCGCTGCTGCTGTTTTGAAGAGGTGAGTGGCTTTGTGGCTGCGGTCAGGGGATTCGAGTAAATCCGATACTCAGGGTAGCTGCGTTGCTGCCAGAGACTTAAATTATGAGCTGTCTTAACTTTGTAGTTGCCCTTTAAGGTGTTGGAGAAGAAAGGGGAAAGCCAACATCTTCTGTTTGGACCGGGTGGTAAAAGCTGGGGGAAGTTGATTCTCTCCATCTTTTCAGCACTTGCAAGGGATGCTTGGCTAAAACTGATTTTAAGCTGGTATAAGTCACATTTAAAACAAAAACCCCGCCAGAACAACAAACTGCTCACGTTAAGAGTCATTTTGGGGAAGTTTTGCATGATGATTCCACAAAACCTTGACGATTTGGGCTCTTATCCTGCTTTTTCAAGGTGGGAAATGCCAGTCTCTGACTTCTCATGCTCTATTTGCACACAAGAAGTGTGAAGTACGGCCCGCTCGGAGACTGGAGCTGCAGCAGCTTTGGGAGGGAGTCTTTTAGTGTCTTCAGGTCTGTTTTGTTTGGTTCTGAAGACACCAGAGAAGGAGCTGCTGAACGTTTCAAAGAGCTTCCTCGCTGTGGGGGCTGGGGAAGCTGTCAATTAGTCACTTAAACGGTTGTCTAGAAAAAACAAGTGACACACCGTCTCAAATACGGGGGGGAAGACCTTGCTGAGGCAATGCATTCTTCATTGAGAAGAAAACCCAAGTAGTGAGCTATCTTTCAGCATGGCCTAAGTTAGACACAGTGTTAGATGAGCTCATTATGGAACACACAAACGAACCTAAATTAATTTGCCACAGCTGACAAAGTCCTTGTGAAGCTCTGAAAACTCCAGGCTGCCTGTGTCTTCCAGGAAAGCCCTCTCTGCTCCAGTCTGGTTTTATAGCGCTTTCTATAAAGGCTTCAGGTAATCATAAAGGTGTCGTGGAGTTAAAGGCTGCAATTTAAGTTGTGTAATTGAGCTACTGAATAGCTTTGCTGTAGAGAGAGGGATGAGTTCTCTTTATTAACTTTGTTGAAATCAACGGGTTGGTCTAGAAGATGCCGGTTCCTGTCCTGATTCTGAAGTGAATGAAGAAACAGCTGTCAGGGGGAGGGTCCTTGGCTTTCTAGGAGGAGGAGGAGAATTTCAAACGTGGGAAATGTGGGAAGTTAGAGCTTGGGTTTGTTTGTAGCTTGACCCAAGCTTACAAATAAGCCTTTCCAGGTAGGGAGAAGGAGGGATTTGCCAAAACCAAGCTAGACGCTTCTGAAGTAACTTCACGGGAACCAAAATCTCTTGGGATGTTTTCTAAGCATCTTTAGATGACTGGAAATTCTTCCTGTCTTCTGTCTAATGTGTAAAGAGGAAAAAAAAAGCTGCTTTTTCTTTAGGCAGGAGGTATATAAGGAGCACACGCCATCGTGGTAAATTGTTTCTATGTTATCAAATGGATTCTGTCAAGAAACTCATTTGTATAAATTGATCGCAAAGGTGATGTCTTAAACTATGAGAGATATTTAATGAACAAGCAGTTTTGGTGTGATAACTCTTACTGTGTCTGTTGGACACTGTAGGCAATACCTGGAATTGCTGGAATTGGCCTGAAATACTTTCTACTAATGGCAAATTTAACAATGGCTATAACAAACAGATGAATGTTGTCTGGACCTGTGTTTGTACAGGTGACCTGAATAATAATGTAAGAAAAAAGAGGGATATGTTGACCTGTAATTGTACATGGTTTTGTATCAGTCCTTGATCTCCAGCCATACATTGGGAATGAGGAGGCTTCCATCACTCCCACTCAAGAGAAATCCCATTTTCACAATTACTTGTGATTTGGAAGAAGTGTATTTAAATGTGCAAGCTGACAAATAAGTAGAATAGTGCAATAAAAGGGAAAGAACTTCATATCGGTACAGAAATTCGTACCTATTGATAACAAGTGGAAGGAAAAAGAAATGCTTTATATTCAGGGCTCCCTTAAAGATCATTAATAGGTGACCAGTCCGTTATGGAAGAAAACACCTACATTAGTCTCTGAAATTTAGGGAAATTCCAAGGACAGTCTTGGGCCACGTGCCTGTATGAACATGAGCTCAGTACAGGAGGAAAATTGTCTTAGATCATGGTTAGCTCATTATCTTAGCGATAACGTGACGCTATCTTGAATTAAATGAAAAGTGAAGAAACACTTACTTTGCTGCTGGGGTCAAGCTTGTTTTTCTAACCTTGCCAATGATGCTGGAGTTCTATTTTTTGTTAGTTTACGTTATTGTGAGTATGCCAAAAATGAGATCTGCAGCTTCTTTGGAAAGTGAGCATCCCTTGAGTCAGTGGATTGCAAGCATGAGCTCACCTCTCTTATAAAATTTCCAGGGAAAATGTGTGAGAAAATGTGATTATTTTTTTTTTTTTCCCATTTATGACACACTTTCAACCTCCTTTTATTTTTGTCTAGGGTCATCCAGCAGCCGTCACCCCAACCAAGTGACCCCAAAAAAGAGCGGCCTGAAAAACGGGCAGATGAAGAGCAAAGATGATGAGTGCTTTGGGGATGACATCGATGAAATCCCCGACACGGATTTTGATTTTGAAGGGAACCTGGCCCTTTTCGACAAGGCGGCCGTGTTTGAAGAGATTGAAACTTACGAGAGGAGGAGCGGCACTCGTTCCCGGGGCACCCCGAATGAGAAACCAGCTCGTTATCGGCACGACGAGAACATCTTGGAATCAGAGCCCATCGTCTACAGAAGGATTGTGGTACCCCAGAACGCTAACAAAGAATTCTGCACGGGTATGCCACGTCCCTTACCCATAAGGGCATAAACTCGGCTGCTTTCCTGGGGCACACGTGGTGGATCTCATAATCACAGAATGTTATGGGGTTGGAAGGGACCTCTGGAGATCATCTAGTCCAACCCCCTGCCAGAGCAGGTCCACCCAGAGCAGGTCTCACTAGGAACGTGTCCAGAGGGGTTTGAATGTCTCTGGAGGAGACTCTACCACCTCTCTGGGCAGCCTCTGCCAGGGCTCTGCCACCCTCACAGGAAAGAAGTTCCTCCTCATCTTGAGATGGAACTTCTTACGTTCAAGTTTGTGCCCATTTCCTCTTGTCCTGTCCCTGGGCACCACTGAGAAAAGACTGGCCCCATCCTCCTGACACCCACCCTTTAAGTATTTATAGACATTGATCAGATCCCCCCTCAGCCTTCTCTTCTCCAGACTGAAAAGACCCAAGTCCCTCAGCCTCTTCTCCTAAGAGAGATGCTCCAGGCCCCTCATCATCTTTGTGGCCCTCTGCTGTCCCCTCTCCAGCAGTTCCCTGTCCTTCTGGAACTGGGGAGCCCAGAACTGGACCCAGGGCTCCAGATGGAGCCTCCCCAGGGCAGAGCAGAGGGGCAGGATGACCTCCCTCCACCTGCTGGTCACACTTCTCGATGCCCCCCAGGGATGCCATTGGCCTTCTTGGCCACGAGGGCCCATTGCTGGCTCATGGGCATCCTGTTGTCCACCAGGACTCCCAGGTCTTTTTCCTCAGAGCTGCTCTCCAGCAGGTCAGCCCCCAACCTGTCCTGGTCCAGGGGGTTATTCCTCCCCATGTGCAGCACCCAACACTTGCCCTCATGTAGGATGGTTTCCCCCCATGGGGTGTTTATCAGCTTAGCCTGGTACAAGGGAGGGCTTTAGTTTATATCAAAATTGGGTCAGTGCTTTGTTCCTACATCCAACCTCTATTTGCAATATTTCCAAGATAAAAGAGACTCAGGGCAACAAGGTAAGTGTTTTTGTGGTAGGTAAGAAAAGTGATGTTTGGATAAGGAGAATGGAAACTGAACAGGAGCCGTTTGACTCCTTGCTTTGACTTCAGCAGCACCACAAACCTGCCTGGACCCGATCGCTGGCTCTTGTGAGAGGGAGGGATGGTCTCAGGGTTCTGGGTCACAGGAGCACGTCCTAATTTGTGCTATCTTGCTAAAAGACAGAAGTTTTCACGTGTTTCTGATACCCTTTGGGGGGTAGTTCTATATTTCCGCGTGGTTTTGCGGAACTTTAAATGTCATCGGTGTAAAAAGAGACGCTTCTGGCTCTTCCTGTCCATGATTGCAAACGTTGGTTGTACAAAAGGCTTTTAATGTGGGATGCTCCCCTCTCACTGCTGCTGTGGAGGGGACAAACACGTGTGTGTGTGTGTGTAAAGAATGTCTCTCCTTTGCTTTACCTCACTCTTTAATTATAAAAGGAAAGGAAAAGTTTTAGGTGGATGCTCAAAGCCAAGTATTTGTCAAGTGTAGGATGAGGAGAAAGTAGCTCAGCATGAAGTGCCAGCTGCTGGGCAGATGTTCTCCTGCCAGCCTCAATTTGTGGTAGAATTGGTTTCATTTCATGTTCAAGCAGTATTTTCTTTTGTTTTAGTTTATTTTTGCCAAGCCCCAGGAGCTAGTTCTGTACGCTGATGGGTTTTACTCTAAGGAATCTTTTTATTTCTATACGTAGACATGCTGGGAAGTGGAGCATCTGTACTTGATGCTGTATTTTGGTGCAAATTCCCTCTCACTTTAGCCTAGTTGTGGTTTGGAACCACATTCCTGGAACATTTCAGGAACGTTTCCTGGGATTCCAGTCCAGAATCAGAATAAATAATTCCCCATCAGAATAAAATCAAACTTCAGATCTTTGTTTTTGGTAGAAAGACACTAAATATCTGATAGTGGTTGTGTGGCCACGGAGCAGAAGTGTCATTAGGTCCTTGATCTGTCATTCCATCTGGGATGTGAAACCCTTCAGAGGAGGAAGCCGATTCATTTGTAGGGATTTGCTGCTTTTTTAAGTCTTTTTTTTTTATTTTTAATGGTTCTGCTGTACAACAGTGTCAGAGTTTCCCGGGAGGAAAACTCTCGACGTGTGATAAGCAGTGAGCATCAGTAAGTAAATTTGGGGAGGGATGAAAATGAAATCACATTTCATTTTCACTGCAGTCTGGTGAAGAAAGGAGAAAAAAACCACCCAAACTCCTGTTTTCTTGTTTCATTCTTGGCAAGCCTTCCCGGGGAGGGTGGTAAACGTCTCCCCTCCGGAGCTGCAGGGTCTCGCTAGCCTCATTAACTACTGTTGGGTGATTAGTCTCCCCTCTGGAATTCTGGATTTGTTTGGGAAGAAAAGCTGTCGTGTCACACAACGGGCAGGGGATTGACAGCTTACAGTTCCCCGTCGCCTGTGCCGAGCCGGGTGCGTTCCCAGTCCTGTGAATGATGAGAAAAGCATCCCAGCCCTGTGTCTCTCGGGATGTTTTGTTGGTTTTTTGGTTTTTTTTTTATTTATTTTTCCCCACAGAGGGTTGACTTCCTTTGTGTCCGCTGAGGAAGTTTACTTTTGCTTAGGAAATGCTAATGGCCATCTAGCAAAAAAAAAGCTCTTGTAAACAGTTGTAACTCGCCTGCTGGTTCTGGCATTCGGTCTTAGGGCTTTTTTTTTCTTTTTTTTGGAGCGAGTCAGCCCTCCGAGGGACAGAGAGATATTCAGTGTGCTGGGAGTAACGACTTGAAAAATAGCTTGATTTCTTTTGTTTAGCAACTGGAAGGAGGATGCTAAGCTGGAGGCAGCCCCTCTTAGTGGCTCAAAGAGCAGCAGCTGCTGACATGAGAGTGCCAATAGCCCCCAAAGCCGTGAATTTGGATATTATCCGTGGCAGGATTTCTCTTTCTGCTTCTGAATTCTCCCTACGGAGCTGTCTCTGGACTCCTAAGGGGAGCTCTACTTGCAAAAAGCACTTCCTAGTTACAGGAGCAATAAGTACTTCATAATTATTTTATTTTTTTTCCCCCCTAGGCCGATCTTGTAGCTGATTGTCTTAAAAGAGCTCTGGCTGATAGAATAATTATTCTGTCTGCTATAATAGCACAAACAAAGTGATGCTGGTGATTGACACTGAGCTAATATCCAGCTCTTGTCGCTGGGAGAGGGGAAGAAATCTGTGAATCTTTGCTGCTTTTTTTTTTTTGTTGTTTTTTATGCCATGTTTCCACGGAGCTGGGAAATAACCGGGATTGCACAGCGGTAAAAACCAGCAAACTGCCAGTTCTCCAAATTCCCATCCGTGCTTTTATTGCTGACTAAGGTGATCCGTGTAGGATGGAAGCAAAGCTTGATAAACTCTTTGGTCCACCAGGATGCTTTTCTCAGAGCTTATTTTACAGAGACAGGGCATCCTGTGGTGGGTGTATCACTGTGTGTTTTAGGAGTAAGCAGGGAATGAAGAAGAGGATCTATTCCAAACACAAATAAAAAAACTGAAGTTACTAGAACTTACCAGATCATGCCCATCCTTGGGTTCTACATGTGAATCTCTCTGAAATATCTAATTAGTCTTTACTCTTTGGGGCTGGGCTGCTGTTATTTTGGGCTGAGGTCTTTTAGTGGCAGCTGGAAAGCCAATGTTCTGTGGGTATGTTGGAGCTCGGGGGGGTTGGCGGTGGGATGGAGCATCTCCGTTCATCAGCAGTGACTCTGGATAATACAATCTCAAGCATAACAGACTCTCCCAAATTGTTCTCTTTTTTGCAGTTCATTCCCCCTTTCCTCTTAACTTTATTTCTGCCAAGAAAGTGTCTTTCTGAGCACACTGAGATGAGTAAAGAGAAGAGGTAAGGTATGGATTTCCTTCCCCGAAGGAAGGCTTTGTCCAAAGCAGGTTCTCTTCTCATTAACGCTGTTAGCGTAGAAAATGCCCCGTTTCCATCCCAGTGTCTCTTCTGGGAAAATAAGTGGGATTTTTTCAAACTCAGCCACTATAAAAATTTGAGACAGTCTGATTTATTTTTTTTTTATTTTTTGAGCACAGTCCTGCTTTCACTTGACAAGCGTCAATATTTCTCTGTCTTTCCCCAAACTGGACTTCAAGCCTGACCTTCAAGAAACCTTATTTTCCCCCCCAGTGAGGAAATAGTGAAAGAAAATAGACATTTAGAAATAAATGAATGCAGGAGGCAGAGCTTATGTGCCAGGGTTGGACTCCCATGTCCTGACTGTTCTACTCTCTGGCTTTTAGCTCTTCAGCTTGGGTATATTAAATGTGTGAAGTGTTTCGGGGAACTTGGAGTCGGGTGCAAATTAAGTTCACTTTCTCCAACCACAGGAGGAAAACAAAAGTGCTCACGGGGCAAACTCTTTGTCCCTCTGGCGGGTTGGTTTTTTGGGTTTTTTTTGCTCAGCCAGAGGGAATTGTGTGCTAACACTGGGAGAGGCTGGCACCGGAACGTCGGCCAGAACTCCCACACGATTTTCTCTTAATTAAAAAGAATGATGATTTTTTAAAAAAATAATAATAAATCTAGCCCTTAAGGTTGGGGAGAAAGTAATTGTTTTTGCTGAGTCTGCATCTTAGACCATGAGCTCTGGAAACTGGAGTTTTTTGTTGCTAAAGGAAAAAAAATAACGGCTTTATGTCCAGCTTTCAGGAGATTCTGTGTCTGGTTCCATCTCGTCCGGTCCTGCAATTTGCTTGTATTTCTTTATTTTAACAGCTAGAGAGCTGCTGAAATAGTGAGGAGAAAAGATTGGCCTTACACACTCAGCTATTCCAGCAGCAACCCTCTCTGATTTTATTTTGTTTTCCTGTATGGGAGGTCTTTGGACTGACGGCAACATTGCTCTGGGCATGTTTTGGGGGAAAAAAAACTCAATATTTCATTAACTTCTGTAGAGTTAGCTTAGTTTTTTCTGCTGCCATAGGGTGTTTTAATCCAACCAGTATGTGCCTGACATTGCATAGTGGAGCGGGAGGAGATAATTTGTGCGTAATTGTAGTCTTCAGGACAGTGTGTGCCTCATAAATGGAGAATACTTGGTGTTTAATCAGGCTTCAGCAATACTCTGCGTGTCACAAAACTGTTTAGTCTATATCTGCCTTTTTGTTTGTGGGGTGTTTTTTTTTTTTTATTTATTTTTTCCAGGCAGCTGTAAAATACATTTATTTAATATTAAAAGGCCTGAGCTAATTTATTTTATTGCCTTCATTACCGAACAATAAAGATGCACTGTCCAACCCAAACATAATTAACGTTGGCAGGGGTTCAGGTTTGTTGCAGGCGGGTGATTGTTTGTGGGGTTTACACGTCGCCTCCTTGATTGCTCTCTGCCAGGGTTGGTTTTTTTTTTTATTTGGTTTATTTTAACTCCCTCGGCCTGGTTCTGATAAGCCAGTCTGACTGGTTGGACTTTGCGTGAGTGCGAGGAAGGGGAAGTTCTCTTGGCATCTCAGCCTGCCCTCGAGAGGGGAGCAATTAGTACAAAGTGTAGCCCTGGCGTGCTAGAACTCAAGTTCATTTCGTGCCTCCACTGCCCCCCCAGTATAACCCCCCCCCTCGGCGTTAACCCACTGGGCACTGGGTTGAGTTTAGCTGCTGGTTCGTGTGGCTTTGTGAAGCTCCTGGGCCTGGGGGAAGTGGTGGAGGGGAAAGATGTAAAGGTTTTAGAGGGAGGATGTCGGCAACGCTGGTGCTAAATGGGGTGGGTATAGATCAGCTCTTTCACCCTTCTAAAAGTTTGTGCAAAATTCTCTCAGGCCCCGGAGGGGTTCAAGGCCAAGGTTGGATGGGGCTTGGAGAAGCCTGGTCCGGTGGGAGGTGTCCCTGCCCAGGGGCCACCAACAGCAGAAGGACATGGTGGGTCCCAGAGGAGGCCACGGAGATGCTGGGAGGGCTGGAGCCCCTCTGCTGGGAGGACAGGCTGAGAGAGTTGGGGGGGTTCAGCCTGGAGAAGAGAAGGCTC
>JAHREE010118625.1:0-18788 GCA_033628505.1 Tringa tobata | reverse complement strand
GCGCAAAGATCAGCCTTCCTTTTGGTATCGCTGTCCTCCGCAGAGGCAGGAGCGCTTCACAGGGAAGGCAGCTTGATTTGGTTGAGATAAAAACATGGTTAATTAAGGTGTGTCTGGGATGGCTTCTCGGTGTTTCCGGAGGGCAGGGGTAAAGCAGCAGAAGAGCCAAAATGAGCCCGTCATGAGAATTTGGCAGTGATTTTAAAGGTGCTGATGACAACACTTCCAAGCTGAGATATGCAATGATGTAGTTTATCAGCCTTAAGAAATCGGAAGAGGGGTCCTTCAGGCATAAATATAAATATAATTATATATATATATAGCATCAGCTAGCCATTCTCAGCATCAGATCCACAGGTTAATGGGATGTACTGACTCTGGGATGGGATGCGGGGATGTCCTACAGAGATCCAACGACCAAAAGAGGCTATTAATTATAATTTCAAAAGTCTCCTTACAGCTTATAGCCAGAGGAAGCATTTGGGGAGGACAAAAGAAGCCCTTTGCTTTGCCACGGAGTAAAAGTGGGTAAACGAGATGTCCGTGTAGAACAGGAGAGCAGAGATGCATATTTGATGTTAGCACTTCGAAATACTCAGAAATCAGTGCAAAACTGTTGAACTGGACTACAGCCCATGCCTGTAGGTCCCTGTTACTGTAGGGACCTAAAGCAGAAATTCCCTTTCTTCTCTGAGGATCAGACACAAAATAAAGGATGAGCTGAAAAACCTCTGCATGGATTTAAACCCAATTTTGCTCAGACTTACAGCCAACTTACACACACCTCCCAGGTGAATCTGCTTGTTTTGTCTCCCCAGCTAAAGCTTCCATGACACGCATGCGAGCAGGAGGTTTCCATGTCTACCAAAGCCCTGTTTCTCTCTGAAACCTGTCCCCCCACTCCCTGTTTTTGGCATCCTGACACAGGGGGATTTATCCTGCATGAATGTTTACTGTTTTGCTGTATTACATTGAACCTTTATTATTTTTAATAAAAAAGAAACAAATTCCATCCGGGCTGGAATGCAGCTCAATTTATCGGTAACCATGTGAACCCAGGAAGCCTGGAAGGAGCAACAGCTCTGAAAAGATCCCACAGTTACAGACAAGCACAGTGGGTCCTGCCCGGTTAAATTTCAGGGTCTGACCAGTGGCAGCTTTAAATTGTCCTGTTCCAGTGACTTCAGGAGAGTTACACACTTAGGGCGTGTTGAGGGTTTCGCTGAGAAGCCTCATTTCTTTCCCTGTCTGTTTAGATTGATTTATTACTTGGACAGAAAACAGTGTCATCTCTACCAGTCTTACAGAATGGCTCATCTGTTGTGGAACTTTGGGTCTTTCCATCTTCTAAAGGAAACTTTCTTCCCATCTTCTAAAGGGAAGAACTTTTTTGCGTCGTCTGGTGTAAAATACTATTTCTTCCCATTCCCCCTTTTTTTTACTAACCTGCATTGCAGTGTCAGTCGTATTAAAAGAATGGAGTCTGGGGATAACACGGTGTTTTTTGTTAAAGCCACATACCTTGGGAATCCTGTGATAACACAGGAAGCGAGATCGTGCCAAAAAAGCCATCTCTGGCCTTGTGTAGAAAAACATGAATTTGTGGGCCCTAAAGAATCAGAGATCAGAAGGCAAGCAGAAGGAAACAATATTTTATATGTCTAAAAAAGTCATTATATTTTTTTTAGGTTTGTTTGTAAATGTTTTGGTATCTGTTAATATTGGAAGCTGAACCTGAAAAGTCTCTTCAGACCGAAGAGCTAGGTCTCTGTGCCAGTGGTTGGTGGCTGCTGTCGAACACAACAGCAGTGAGACTGCCTTGAAGAATTCACGTGGGAGTTCCTTAGAATAGCAGTTTTCTTTTTCCTTAGCCTTGTTTTCATACTTCCATTTGGGCTTAATTGCCTGGCTTTCAGACAAGGCAGTAAAGTATATTTAGGCACATTTAGGCAAGTGGCGCCAGACGTGACAATGCGCACTTTTGTTTCCAGAAAGAAAGAAGAAAGGATGAGCCTGTATTGCCACCACACGCAAGGCTGGAGTATCACGTAGGAACTAAAGCGTGGGTGCAGTGGTCTTTCATGGTGCTAACTACTGTTTTGATATCAACTCCCGTTTCAGGCCCGGAAGCTCATCAGTGACTTTGCCATTATCTTGTCCATTTTGATTTTCTGTGGAATAGATGCCCTGGTAGGTGTGGACACACCAAAACTAATTGTGCCAAGTGAATTCAAGGTACGTCATTGTCGGCTTTGTCTGGTGGCCTTTGGAAGAGGTTCCCTTTTCCACCCATCTGCCCTGTATAAAATGACTTGCCCTCAAAACAGGAGAGTAGCCAGCTATCCTTTTTTATTAGCATTATTTGGGTTGGCTGCCTTATCTCCTAAATCCTGCCTCCATACTTTGAACCTTTTGTTGCTGTGAATGGGAAGGGTGAAATGGTCTCTAACCTCAAGTGTCCCCCCGTAGCCCCGTTGCTGGAAGTACAAGTGTGTTTGGGATGTCATCACTCTTATGTTGTCATTGTAATGCAAGTTTTCCTTTCCTTGCCCTTAAAAGCCAACCAGTCCCGAGAGGGGTTGGTTTATCCCACCTTTTGGAGGGAACCCATGGTGGGTGTACCTGGCAGCAGCCATCCCTGCACTGCTGGTGACTATCCTCATCTTCATGGACCAGCAAATCACAGCTGTCATCGTCAACAGGAAGGAGCACAAGCTCAAGGTGGGTGTGCGTCGTGTCTTGAAGGAGGACAAAGAGCTGCTTTTTCTGTGCTGGAGATAGAGGAGAGCCTGTGGCGGTGTTGAACGTACGTGTGCCCCCTCAGAAGTGTCATTGCTGGTGTTTAACAACAATATTGATTTTGTTGACTACTGTAGAGTTTTTTGCCAGGAAAACCACTGATTCGGTTGAAAATCTTGAGCGTTGCACAAATGGAGTTTGCCTTCCTCCTGTGCAGGGCCAACTCACGATGTCTCCTTCAGTAAGCAATTCCTAATTTTGGTTGGCTTCGCCGTCGTGTGGCCTGAAGCGATCCCACATGAGAACCTTTGGGATTGCTCCTCCCTTTTCCTTCGCAAACAGGTCCCGTGCCAGGAATAGTCAGATTTCACAAAACCAGCCAGCTACCCCTTCCCTTCCAGGGGAAGGAAAGGACTTGGAGCTGTCGCATCCAACTCCCTGCTTGTAGAATCACAGAATCATCTAGGTTGGAATGGACCTCTAAGATCATCAAGTCCAACCATCAGCCTGACATTGCCAAAACCACCACTAAACAGTGTGGCTAGAGCCAGAAGAAATTAGAGCAACCCTTCTTTGAGAGGCAGAACTTTTGTTTAAAGTCCTTTTTCCTGTCAACATAAACCCATAAATTTTCTTAAAATCATCATAATATTTTTCTCTTTCCTTGCAAGAGCTTCAGTCTCCAACTGCAAACATTGGAGAATGGCGAAGGAAACTTCTTGGTATTGGCTAGGAAAGAGGGTCTGCATCTATCCACAAACATAAGGTTATGTGCTTGTCCACTTTACGCATCTTCTGCTTTTCAACAGGAGATAAGAAATCATTAAATTAAACGCAGTCAGAAACTGCGACGTCTGTCATTCCTGGTCTTTGCTGGCGTAGGGTAAACTCATGCTCTCCACTATGTCCAGCAAATAGGGTTTTACAAACTACCAAAACTGTTCATTCCTTTAAAACAAGTCCCTGGTTCCGATGTTAGGGAACCCCGAGGAAGGGTAGGGTGCTTCCCAGCGAGGAGGCCTGGCAGACGTTCTTTCTGGTGTTATTTTCAGCAAGGTGTTCAGGAAGAGCACTGGGGCCAGCAGAAGGGTCTGATCGCTCGCTGCCTCACAGCTGGCGTGAAAAAAACACTGGGTTTTGGTGGTGCTGGTGGTTCCAAGGGGCCGTTCACTTCACAGACTCTAGTCCTCTAGGGAAACCAGTCCCAGACTCAAGTCCAGCTAACTCAAACCTCTCCTCTAGCACCAAATTACTCCCAACATCTGTTTTTCCTCCTACCACCTTCCTCCCTCAAAGACATGGGCCTATTCCCTATCATCTGCTGCTGTTTTTCAGGAGAGAAGGTTGCTTTGTGATTGTGGTCAGCTTTCTTCCTGCCATAGGCTGTAAGGGGAGACTTGATGAATCTGCTGCACTATAATGGAAAGGAGAATGAAGGTGGCCAGAGTGGGTCTGCCAGGTCGTGCATGGATCTGCAGAAAGTGCCCATTTTTGGGTGCTCGGGCTCTCGGTGGGGAGAGTTTGTGGGGCAGGTTGTTGGAAGCGGGTTTTGGGGCACCAGGACGATGTCAGGACCCCTCTCGTGGTGGCTATGGCCAGAGATGGCCCAAGTGTGACAGCTGCGTTGGCCGTACCGTGCTGGAAAATACTAGGAATAAGCCGAAGAGATTTGGGACATACCAAGGGCATAGCCACAGTTGGATGTTATTTAAAGAAGAGCTTTATATCCGCTGACATATAACAGCCTAGGATGGAGTAATGTTTTTAAAATAAACTTTCCAGACCGGTGCTATGCAGTTTTTCATGCCCGTAGGGTTTTTCCTTTCCCTGCGCGGTCAGTTCTATTGAAAAATATTAAATTCCTGTAAAAGGAGACTCTCCCTTCCTGCTAACGAGACATGTTTCAAGTGGTCTAACCCGTGAGAGGAAAGAATCCCTCAAAACATGAGTAGTGCTGGGTCATTATTTAGATACCTATTGAGATATCATTGAGAGCTGTTGGAAATGTGAATGGAGCTTTCACTTGAAAAAGAGGAGGATGTTTCAATTCATGTGGTCACTGTGGACATCAGATGACCAACGTGTGATTTAAGACCGTCCTGAGCCTGACCGGGAGGAGAAAGTCAGAGTAGCAGGGGATGGGAAAGGTTTGTTGTGCTCAGTGATGGTTTATGGCACTGGTGTCAAAAAACCAACCCAGAACATCACTTTTTTGCCATATGGATCAGGGCAGGTAAATTCAATACTGTGCCCACATCTTCCTCAGGGGGAGGCTAATCATTGTCACCATCTCAGTTTTGGGTCTGTCTCCTGCACCTAACTGAGCAGACATAGCATTTTCTTAATTGCTGGAAGAATATATCCACTTTTCTTGCCCATGAAGAGGAGGCCTCTCATCTCTTCAGCTTATAGACACTGAACGTGGTTGTGGTATCAACACTGGGTGTATTTTTTAGTAATGAGGTATAAACACTCCAGCAAAGTACTGTTTAATATAAAAAAATTATTTCCTGCTTCCTTTGTTATGGTTGTGAGCATGTGCTCACGAGACAAGTAGGACAAGAGAAAATGGGCACAAATTGGAACAGGGGAAGTTCCATCTCAACATGAGAAGGAACTTCTTCGCTGTGAGGGTGGCAGAGCCCTGGCAGAGGCTGCCCAGAGAGGTGGTGGAGTCTCCTTCTATGGAGACATTCCAAACCCTCCTGGACATGTTCCTGTGGGACCTGCTGTGGGTGCCCCTGCTCTGGCAGGGGGTTGGAGGAGATGATCTCCAGAGGTCCCTTCCAACCCCATAGCATTCTGTGATTCTGTGATTTGGGGTTCTCAAGCCTGATCCTGCTCCTCTGCACCAAAAACCGCCTCCATACACAAAATCTAGTGTAGGCCAGAAGAAGGATGAGGTTTTTTTCTTGCTGGTGCCTCGCTAAAGTGTGGGCAGGGTGTCACTGGGTGTCCATCCCCATGCTGCAGGCCAGCCAAGGTAAGCAGCGCGCCCATGAGGAGGGAAACAATGAGGTCTATTCAAGAGGAGCTGGGTTGCTTTCCCTCCTGGGTCACCAAGAAGGTCCAGATCATTTGTTCTTTCCAATAAAATCAAATTGAACGGGATTAAAAAAAGGTTAATCTTCTTTAAAATAGCAAACCTTGGAGATTTGTCTAGTGTTTTTCTGAAGATCCCTTTCTTTGGTGGCTCTTTTGTTTCTTCACTTCTCTTGGCACTTGTGGATATCCTGTGTTAGTTCATTCTTTAAAAAGAGAAGATCAGAGGTCTTTAAAAAGGAGGAAAGAATGAGGGTAGCTTTCTCCTTTCCAGAGGGTACGAGCCCATCAGCTGCTCATGCTGATTTCCCCAAGAGAGCCCAGAGCTGGGTGTTGAGGAAGGTGCCTCCACCATCAGGCATGACCAGTAGGGCTTAAACCAGTTGTGAGGTCCCAACCGTGAGATTCCACAGTCGCTTATTATCCTAAATACAGGAGTTCAGCCCTCCCTCTGAGACAGCAAGCGATACCTTTAGGCAGGCACCCTATGTCTGGGAGATTGCTTTCAGGTAGACTTCCATGAAGACCTTACACTGAGAGGTATTTTACAACAGCTGCTTAAAACTAAGAGTAGGCTTTGTGCTGGCTTTAAAGGGTGGTTTGGGTGTGTAAAGCTCTGTGCACGTCCAAGCTGTCGCTTACACCGATATGAGATGACTTGGCACCCAAAAGTACCCACCCTGGCCTCCCACCACGGCAGAAGAAGTCCTGTAGCAGACCAGTAGGACAAATGGTGGCTCCCACAGTCGAAAACCGCTCTCCTGGTTTGCAGACCATCTTCCATCCACTCACCCTCTTCAAACTCTCCTCCTGCCCTGTCCTGTGCTGTGAAAACAGGCCGTTGGGCTTTCGCACATGCTGTGGGGAGGCAGCAGGGGGTGGGATGGTGCTGGACATCGGATTGCTTGACACTGCGATACCTCATTCAAAATTAGGAACATACTGTAAAAATAGCACTTCATAATGGAGTTTCATCTTTTGGTTGTTAAGAGGCAATGCAGAGCTCCTTCAGAACACTATAACCCATTATAGCCAAGAGAGTTGGCTCTGTGTGTGTGTGTATATATATATTTAAAAAATACAGAGAAATATATATTGAGAGCTTGCTTGTTGACAAGATACGGTGTGTATCTCACCACATATTTTTTGGTGAAGGTGGTGATTGTCTCTGATTGTCTCTAACTCATGGTCTGCTGTCTCCAGTCCCTCTTGGACTGGTCGCATGGCTTGGCTTGTACCAGCTTTACCTCCAAGCACTACGTAATGTTCAGAAGGGGTTTGGTCTTCTGCCAGGCTGCTTGAAGGTCTGCTGCTCTCCTGTCCTTACTGCATGCTCTTGTTTTCAGAGCTTGAAGGAGCTGTAACATTTACCTATTTTCCCTGCGTAGGTGGGTAATTCATCCTTTAAGGATCAATGTGTCCTACTCTGCTATTTCTTATGACAACTTCTGATGGCCAAAAGATGCTGTAGAAGCTCCTTGCTTGGTGCGCCTCTGCCCCTGCGCCACAGCCTTGGCCATTCTGTAGGTATTTGGAATAATTAAGCTGAAGGTTGTCTTTCTCCCTTCACAGAAAGGTGCTGGCTATCACCTGGATTTGTTCTGGGTGGCCATTCTGATGATCGTGTGCTCCTTTATGGGTCTGCCCTGGTACGTTGCTGCTACCGTCATCTCCATCGCTCACATCGACAGCTTGAAGATGGAGACAGAAACCTCAGCCCCTGGAGAGCAGCCCAAGTTTTTGGGAGTGAGGTACGTCCAACCAGAAGGGCCTTAATTGCCTTGTTTGCCTGCAGAGATCAGTTTGTACTATAAATGGTCTTGCTTCCAGCAGGACACGCGCAGAGGTTCAGGGGGAATAGCTCTTAGATTTGCTGTAAATTTTCAGACCAGCTGTGCTTTTTTTTTTGTGGGTGGAGGATCTATCCAGCTGATCCGCCGTTAGCCCTTTTGCAAATACCCTTTCTTGAAAAGGAAGAAAACTGTTGCGCTACGCGCGTTGCCCGTAGACGGGGAAGAGTCTGTGCCAAGGGAGGAGAGGAAGGAAACTTCTCCCCAGGGCTTAGACCTTTTCTTGATCTGCTTTGGCCACGCACCTCGAAGTCACCCCAAAACACGCAGGGCTTCCCACAGCGAGCTCTGGTGCCCACGGGACCCCGCAAAGTTGCCAAGAAGAATTTCGTGCTGCTTTCTTCATAATTCCCCACCCGGCTGGGAGAGTCAGTCTCTCAGCAACGCCTCGGACAGATCCCCGTGTAACTCCTCAGAAGCTTATTCCGCCAGATCAGACGCGCTTTCCCGGCGTTTGAGAAAGGCGATAAATTTTCTGCAGATTTCTATATCCGTGGAAATTAAACCAGGCGTTCATTAGCAACATAATGGTTAAAAAAAAAAAAACAACAAACCCGTCATGCCTAAAGCAATCAGCTCTACTTAATCAAGCAATTTTTTTTCTGTGTTTGGTTGCCTTAATTAAGTGGTCTGAAGTGCTTTCAACAGGAGCACTTGTGGAAATCAGGCCGCTTGTGTGGGCGAACTAAATCGAAATAGAACGGCCGAACTTCCAGTGCTCCAAAATACGACTGGGGAGTCATTTGTGAAAGTATTTTGGGCTGGAGGGAGCGGCTGTGGGTGCCGATGAAGGCACGTGCGTTCGGCACCCCACAAAGGCCCTGGGCCCTTTACCCAATTTCTGGAGTACTATGAGCAGGACTGGAAATATGCTGCTGATCTAAGAGTGGAGAGACCGTGATTTATTGCCTCTTTGGGTGCTGCAAATACCACTGGGCAGAGAATCTGGATGGCTGGCTAACGGTTTCTAGTGTTTAACGTGTAAACACACCCCTGACTCAGTAGCAAGGCTCTGTTGATCCACAAACAAAGGAGCTAATGCTGGTCTGGGGCTTGAAAAAGAGATTTATGATCGCTGGGTCAGGTACCTGCCTGGCGCTGTGGGCTTGTAGCCACCACTCTGCCTTGAAAATGGGGTGCAAAAGTGGGTTTTGTGCTGGTTTTGAGTACTCCTGAGAGGGAATAAAAGCAGAGTGAAGGCTGAAGCCGTGCTGCTCACCCGGTGGTTTTGTTGCAGGGAGCAGAGAGTCACCGGGATCATCGTTTTCATCCTGACCGGGGTGTCTGTCTTCATGGCACCCATCCTGAAGGTAAGGACGTCACCTTTCCTGCTTCCCCCGCCTCACCCAGCCCAAGCAGGGCTGCAGCGACCCTCAGGCTGGTTTTGTGCTGCTAAAAAAGCTCATCCTTGGAGTGTGGAAAAGGAAATTAGTGAGAATTACTCATGCAGTTCTAGAGTTTTCTGGAAGCTTCCTTTTGGAAGGAAAAAATAGCGTGATTATAGCGTGCTAGGTAGTGACAGAGTTCCGGGCTGGTGATCTTGGGGGCTGGGATTTTCTTCTTTCATTTGAAGATTTTTTTTCTCTTCCGTGGTTGCATAAAGTTAAGTTTCCTTTTATTTTGCACCCTCATACTTGTGCTGTGCCTGTGTTTCATGGGATGTATGTTGTGGATAAAGCTCGGGAGCCTGCTGGTGGCACGACGGAGGGACGGTGGGCAGTGCAGCAGAGGTGCTGTGAGGAGGACAGGGGTTAACAGATGGACACGTAGTTTTAAAAGCAAATAAATTTGCATTTATTTGAGTGTGCACACATCTTGTGCATACCTGAAGAAAACCTTCGCTTGGTGCTTACTCACGGGCTGTGGGCATGACCCACTGAGAGAAGGTGGGGTTTTTTTTGATGAGAGAGAATATTCAGAACTGGTGGCGATGAGCAGAGCCTACTGCTGATGGTGTTAGTCCAGGGGTACTGTTTTGGCCAAAAATCTTTGGGATTTGGACCGCTGCCACTGCCGTAGCAGAGCTGTACCCTGCCAAGCAGGGTGCCTGCAACTTGCCTGGCTTTTTGTGAAACAGCCAGCACAACCATCAAATTTTCACTCTCTTGGGCTGGATCCTCCTTAAATAGCACATCCCTTATCGCTCAGAAGCAAAATGTGTTTCTGGAGGAAGCAGCTCAATTAAATGGGATTTCTTAATCTCCTGAATTCTCTTTTCTCATGAGTTTAGCCGAGGCTCTGGACGGATGTGCTGCTGATGCACCGTTTAGGTAGGCAGCTATTTTTCCAAGACCTGAAATTCTTTGATACGTGGCCACCGAGAAATGCATCCTTAGGGGATCATCACATCGGAGAACGCAACTGGAAAACCTGCTTATCCGTGTTTTTTGGAGGATTCTGCCTTCTCCAGGGGTTCCGGCGGTGCCAAGAGCAGGCATATTGTACGACAGGAGATGTCAGCTGCAGAAGTCCATCTCCATGGATCTATAGACTGATGGTACTAGCAGAAGATATGAAAATCATAGAATCATTCAGGTTGGAGAAGACCCTTGGGATCATCGAGTCCAACCATCAACCCTACTCTACAAAGTTCTCCCCTACACCATATCCCCCAACACCACATCTAAACGACTCCTAAACACATTCAGGGATGGTGACTCAACCCCCTCCCTGGGCAGCCTCTTCTAGTGTCTGACCACTCTCTCTGTGAAGAATTGTTTCCTAATGTCCAGTCTAAACCTACCCTGTTGCAGCCTGAAGCCATTCCCTCAAATGGTGACACACGTACTGAAATGGTGGCACCGTGCGATGGAGCAGATGGGGGTCTGGAGAAGCTTTTCTGGAGGAGACAATGGAGTTTTTGGTCATGAAGAGCTTGGAAGCCACCAGGGCTGTAAGGCACGGTGAGATGTGAGCCTGCAGGGGAGGAGGCAGAGAGCGATGATGCTGCCTGTGTATAAAGTGGAGAAAGTGGCTTTTACACGTCAAGTGTGTCCCTACCCTGGATTTCCAAAGTTGTTTTTACAACCAGCAACTTATTGTGTCTTGGTAACAGCTTCCTCCTCTGCGCAAACAGGCATTTCCGTGCCCTTAATTTAATGTCTGATTGCAGTAATTCTGTTTGTTGGTTCATGTGACCTTTCCCTGCAAGATCTCCCTTCCTCTATTCCACTGGGGTCTATTATTTCCCCTCTTATTGCTTCAGTCATTAATTATTTGCCTGCGCTTCCCCCAGGAGCGCGTGCGGGGAAGATGCTGGGGGGAGGACGCCTGAGGATAACTGGGCACGCTCCTCGCCCACGTGCCAGCCAGAGAAGTCCCTGGCAGCCGGTCAGGACCTTTAACAAACTCCAGTGGCAGGGTCTCCTGCTCCAGAGAGCTTCGCTTGGCTTACGCGCGCTGCGGAACGTCCAAGTCTTCTCCTGCCAGCGACAAACGCAACGCTCCCCATCCCAAACTCCATCAAAGAGGCAATCCACCACGTAACCCCGGCTGCAGCTTTTTGGGGGGTTTTGTGGTGTTTTGTGCTGGTTTGGAACGCCGCTGGTCTTTCGGCTCAGCTGTGGCAGATCTCCACAGAAACCTCCCCGGCCCCGCTAGGAGAAGGACGGGCGCTTGCCTATAAATACATTTTTAATTCTGTTGGCTCGGGGGAGGTGTGCTGGGGGTGCCCAAGCCAGCAGCCCCCTCGTTAGCGACCGCTTTGCCAAAAGAGAGTCTTCCAAAAGGCGAGCGGCGCTTGCTGCTCTGCAGGGTAACGTACTCAGGTTCCACCTAGGGGTGATTTACAGGATTAATCGTCGTGGAATGGTGAAATAATATTTGGACATGGTTTTTCGGTTTGGTTTTTTTGTTGCTGTTGTTGTTTGTTTGGGGTCTTTTTGAAAAACAGAAAGAAATAGAAGGGGAGGGAAAGAGAGAAATGTAAATGAATTAGAAAGCTAAACTCCAAAAGCCTTCTACCCAACTTGCTGGAGGAAATACTGTCTCGTCTCGTCTGAGGGACCCAGTGAGGGGTTTGAATCCCTTGGACACCCCCAGCCACGGGAACCCCGCGCTGGCTCCCCGTCCCTCCCCGCGATGGCACACGGAGATGGCAGACCATCAAACCCAGGCTGTGGAAAAAAAACCTGGTTTTTAATGGGAAATATTACCGCAGCTCGCTCAAGGAAGGGAATACATCCAAGAGGAGGAGGAATTAGCAACCAAGAAGCTCTCAGGAGGCGACAGGGAGGGGAGGGAAGGGGAAAGGTAGGCAGGGAAGCTTTGGTCTGGGACGGCACGTGGCCCGGTGACCGCGGTGCTCGTGTGCCCCAAGTGAAACGCGTGCGTTCAGGATGAAGGCCTCCAGGGATTTGTGCTTGGCTCCATGTTTTTACCATTAGTAATGTGGGGAATACGACGGAACACTGAAAACTGCCGTGATATTTGCCTCTTCAGTGAGTTCCGTGCACGTTGAAGGCAGGCGTCCCTCCGTGGGAGCCCTGGCCGTGCCGTGGCTGCCGTGCGGTGGCAGCCGCCCGTCACTGCACGAAGGTCTGTCCTTCAGCCACGGGAGCAGAGCTCTGCCCGTCCTCCCTGGCTGCAAATAAATGGCACAAAGGCCATTATTCAGCTCCTGCCTGTGGTTTGTGCCCAAATATTCCCATTCAGGTCACGCCAGGCTGGCTGCCCGCACTTTTGTGGTGGGGACGAGGAGCGGTTCCTCCTCTTGGAAGTCACGGTGGCGTTTGCCATGGAGGACAGCTTTGTGCTCCAGGTTGGAGGGACAGATGCTCCTTCTGGTGTCGTCCTGGTGGTGTCACCCTGCCCCACCCTCACTTGCAAAGGAAGATGTCCCCTACGGCAGGACCAGTGATGGAGGAATGGGCAGTGCTTAGGACTTTAGGGAGGAGAAATTGATGTTTGAAAGGGCAGTTCCTGGCAGGGAAGAAAGTAGCTCAGCTCACCGCCCTGTGTTTGTGAGTGGTTGTGGATTAAAGCAAGTGAAAGGTGGAGGAGTCAGAGATTTGGTTGGCATGACTGTCATCGCTGAGGTGGGACTCAAGACAAGAGCCTTTCTGGGTGGATTTTGATGGCTTACTGAAGTGGACATACTGCAGCATCTGCCTTTTCTTCTTCTCTACCTTCTGCTTCTCATCTCACCAGAAAACAAGAGGTGAAAAGGAGTTTGAAGCTTTCTAGAACACGTTTACCACCCCTCTTCTTGAATTTGCTGACTGGCTGGCTCTGTTTCCTTCAGTTCTTGGAGACATGTCCAAGTTCCAACAAAGTGTGAGAGCCCAGGGCTCGTCCAGCCCCTGCCCTACTCCTCAGCCCTCCAGTGATTGCACAAACGTTCTCATGGCTCTCAAAGCACAGCAGAAGGACCGCTCGCTTTCTTGCTCTGCGTTGTCCACCCGTAGGTGCAATTTGCATCAGTCACAGGCTAGGAATTGTGTCCTTCTGCGTGTTAACGGTGCATTGTGTGTGAGGAGGTTGTTCACTCGGTTTCTCCTGTTTCCCCCCCAGTTCATTCCCATGCCTGTGCTCTACGGTGTCTTCCTCTACATGGGCGTCGCGTCCCTCAATGGCGTGCAGGTGAGTCACTGGCCCAGGTTGGTTGCCCAGAGAAGCTGTGGCTGCCCCATCCCTGGAGGGGTTCAAGGGCAGGTTGGAGGGGGCTTGGAGCAACCTGGTGTGGTGGGAGGTGTCCCTGCCCAGGGCAGGGGGGTTGGAATGAGATGATCTTTAAGATCCCTTCCAACCCAAACCATTCCATGAATCTATGAGTCCATCCAATACTGGGCCTTCTCCAGAAGATGACAATCGTTAACCAGTGCAGGGTGGGTTTTTTTTCCACAACCCTCTGCCCTGTCTCTTTTCCTTGACCACCTCCTTTTCCTTCCCAAGAAACCCAGGAAGGGTAGCAGCTGTTTACAAACATAGCCACAGGCTGGCTGTCCTGAGATCCAGACCAAGTGGGAACCCATCTGCTCAGCGGGAGGGTGGCCAAACCTGGGCCCTGTAGGTGATTGGGGGGTGCTTTGTGAAGACCCGAGGTCCCATCTTCCCACCAGAGCTGAGTGATGCCAAGGGAACCCACGCCTGCAGAGGCCCCCAAGCTCCCTCCCAGGATGGTTTGGGGCGTCTGACACAGACTGAAGGAAAACAAGGGCAGATGATTGATGGCGGTGGGGCTGTTCTGCAGCAAGAACATTGCTGTTCTGCCCGGGACGGGAAGCCAAGCCCCTTTCTTTGTTGTTGAGGAAATACTCCATAAAGAGCCTTTCTCACAGCGCGGCGTCTGTCATTGGCCCCAGGAGGCTGGAAGTGGTTTTGTTGCTTTCTGGCACCCTATTAATTGTGGCCTTTCTTTTTTAGCGCTTGTTTGTGCTCTAAGGGGAAAAGGACTGCCTGTTCTGTGAGCACCATGAGAATTTCCTTGGGTGCTCTTCAAAACGGCGCCGGCTTTCACTCCCCGGTGTGAGATCCATCTGGTCTCCGCAGCGGGCAGCGAGCCCGCCTCTGGGCAGGGGACAACGAGGGGATTGTCATGTTCCCCCTGGGCTTGGTTCTCCTGGAGGGGATTTCTCCTGCTCACCAGCCCAGGTGGTCAGGGGACTGGGCACCTTGTTTTCCCCTGAGCAAGGATGTTTTTCACTCGATGAGAAATCCCGATTTTGGTTTAACTCCTAGTCCACACAGTCCAGCATGGGGCAAGGGAGGCTGCCCAAGAAGCCACCCATCTTCCTCACTCTTTGTTTAGGTGATGTCTGCCCTCGCCTCTGTTGACCTCTCCTCCCAATTTATTTGGAAAGAAAGTGGGTTTTTTTTAATACTAGATGTCTTTCCTTAGCAGGAGCGGGGCAGGGGAGGGTGGCAGAAGTGACCCAGAGTTTGATGCTGACTGTAGTTTGGGCACTCAACTTGTGAAAGCCAAGCCACAGTAGATCAGGCCCATTCTTTTGAAGCCAGAGGAGCAATTTCCATTAACACCTTTGTTCCTTGGGTCACACACTGATCACCAGAGCACATGAGGTCCTGCTCCTTAAGAGAAAGGCCCCTCAAGGCCTTGCTCTGAGAGATGCTTCACTCCTGTGTCTCTGTTCAGTTGCCAAATAAGTGTAGACCTAACTTTCACTTGAGACAACCGAGTTAAAGTGTTTGGCCCACCCTGTGTTGAGTGCAATTTGGTCAGGATAGAGGAACTATACTGGGTTTTCTCCTGGGTTTCTTTTATGGACAGAAAGCAAGTTGATTCAAGGTCACACTTTATAGTGGAATAATGCTTTTGTAGCTCTTTTTTGTGTTTCCTGGGTTTCACTTAAATGTCCATTTCTTTTCCTTTCCAGTTCATGGATCGTCTGAAGCTGCTCTTGATGCCTCTAAAACACCAGCCCGACTTCATCTACTTGCGCCACGTCCCGCTGCGGAGGGTCCATCTCTTCACCTTCCTGCAGGTGGTGTGCCTGGCCCTCCTCTGGATCCTCAAGTCGACCGTGGCTGCTATCATCTTCCCTGTCATGGTAGGTGATGTTCTCCTTCATGTCCCTCATATAGCCTGTGCCTTCCACCCATGGCCATACCCTCCTATCAACGGGCAAACCCAACTTCTCCCTCTCAGATCCCTGGCTCTGGGCTCTGCCTCCGTTCATGGCACTGATCTAAGACCACATGGGGTCAGTGTTGTGGTTGCAGCCTTTACATAAATCCTTTGGAGGAAAACAAGCCTGGAAAGTTAATTTTTTTCCAGAAAAGTGTAGATAGTTTTGACCGTTGCTGCCTCCAAGGTTAGATTTGCGGTGTTTTCTCCTCGAGCTGCAGGAACGAACGAGAGGTGCATGGGTTTCCTTTTTTAGTCTGCACTAATTACTGCAGAGAAGATGTCTCTGTGGCTTTTAAACAGCACAAATCAACAAAACCAGGAATGAGGCTCGCTGCTAAGAGGTGTGCCAAGTGGAGGGAAAGGGTTAGGTAAATCAAGAGTGAAAAAAAATTAATATCTTCTTCCTTGAGCTTGAATAAAAAGACAATAGTGTTGAATCATGTTTTCATATCAGAGGATGGTATGTAAGTTTGTAGGATGCACAGCCTCTTTCTAATAATGCGTATCCGAGTCATGTTAAAACTTATTTTGGATGTTGAGAAATCAAATGTTCATCACACAGAAGCACTTTTTTAAATATGCATAGTCTCATACAGTATTTCTGCACCAAGGAAGGCGACTAGTGAAAGAGCTTTCTGTGCGTTTAGATTATTATTAGAGCTGTAGACATAACTAGGCACTTACACCAAATAAAAAACATATACATTTTTTAATGTATATATAGGGCCAAATAGATGGAGTGTGGATCCAACAGGACTGTAGCTGCACAGAGATCCTGTCGAGTCTGATCTCTGGCTTGGAGATGGGTCAGAGGGCTGCAAAGTCAACACTTTATGAAACTCCCTTAAATCTGAGCCCAGGGTCACCCAGTTTCAGGCTTAGGGACAAGTGCAGTGGGTGCAGTTGGGAACTGCGGTGCCTATTTAAGGGAGAGAAGGAGGGAAAGGGGAAAACAGAAGGAGGACAAGCGTTTGCTGCTGCTGGTGAAATGAGAAAAGATGATGCAAGTAAAAAAAAAAAAAAAAAGCCTCCAAATGTTCTCGCTGGGACACACGCTCATGCATAAAGGCGTTAAAAATCAGCAGTTCCCACTGACAGGCCGTTCCATTGCGCTTTCATGGCTGTGTTGTGCTGCTGTTGAGAGCTGAATCTGAGATATGGACAGACACTCCCTCTCTTTGCCCGTCATAGAGAGAATCTGAGCGAACCCTGAGTCTGCTGAAGTTTGTTACGATGGTGCAAACCCGGTGAAGGTACGGTCACAGCTTAGATGTAGCTGGATCTGGTGACAAAACCTTGATTATTTGCACTCATGAACAAAAAGTTCATGAACTTCCAATATGTGGAGCTCCAGCCGACAGCCAAGGCTCTGCTTATTTGAAGGAAAAGCACTTTTAATACAGAAGTAATTCCCAGGGGGATAATCATGGGTGTCTACATGGCATCTGTCCACCCCCTGAGTATTTTCTCACTTCTGTAATCGCGCCTTCAAGTTGCGCAAGTCAACGCTTGAGATCCCTTCCTAGGAATTGTTTGTGCCGTTGATCATCGTTACTTGGAACAAGCTCTTCATCTTCATCAGTTGTCAGGAGTGACTTAGATATCTTTTGGTAGCCAAGTGGAGCTTTCAGTCTGTCACTGGCCCCTTTGGTAAAGCGTACGTGGGATCTTGGTGGTGGTGTTAAACCCAGCCTCGCTGTAAACACCTATTTCGGACACATCCCTTCTTTTTTTTCCCCAGTGCCTCAGATTGCAGTATCTTGCACAGAAAGAGCTTTTTCTCCAGTTTCCTGCAGCCACAATCCTAGTAAACTTTCTTCTGCAAACTCCGAGAGCACAGTTTGGCCCTTGTCTAATTCCTAAAGAGTTCTTAGATCTGGGGAAGCAGTGAGAAAAAAAGGGAAGACAGTTACTCAGGCTCCCCCTGTGAACATGCACATGCAGGCTAAATCCAAAAATAAACAAAAATACTCATTTTTTTTGTCTCTGTTATTTGGCCTGATGCCTGTCAGTTGGATGTTAAAGATGACCTTTGTCTCTGCAGGACTGTTAAGTGATTAC
The DNA here is from genome assembly GCA_033628505.1 of Tringa tobata. Lineage (NCBI taxonomy): Eukaryota > Metazoa > Chordata > Aves > Charadriiformes > Scolopacidae > Tringa > Tringa tobata. The sequence goes on along the minus strand of JAHREE010118625.1, from coordinate 1,508 downwards.
ATGCTTTTTTTGTGTACGTTGCTCCCGTTTCTTCTGGCGTGAAGCAGTCACAGCTCAGACTTTCAAGTGGATAGAGATACCCCTTGTTGTCTCTATGTTCATTTACAGCCAGATTTAAAAGTGTGTGGGATTAAGAAGCAGCACCAAGAGAAACGCACAGGGTGTTGTTCCCAATTAATGTCCCTCTCTGCCTTTTCAGATCCTGGCACTGGTAGCAGTCAGAAAAGCCATGGACTACCTCTTCTCCCAGCACGACTTAAGCTTTCTTGACGACGTCATTCCAGAAAAGGACAAGAAAAAGAAAGAGGACGAGAAGAAGAAGAAAAAGAAGAAGGGCAGTATGGACAGTGACAATGACGATGTAAGGAGCTTTTTTGCCCTTGTCAGATTACTCATTTCTAGCTCACTAACCCCGGGGACGGTCCCTGCCCCTCTCCAGCTCTGGGGCTTCAAAACCCCTTCTGAAGCCGACCGGCTCGGTCTTTTGCTGCTGCAGCAATTGGGCCCCCAACAAAACCTCTTTCCTACATCACCTTCCCTTTTCCAGACGTCAGCAGCCTGTGGTAGGTGGTACTTGCGTTGCCGAGAGTGAGATCTCACCTCCCACAAGAGCACTGGGGACCTGCCGGGATGTCGTGCCCTTTGCTAGGGCGCCTGTCGTCACCCTGCCTTCTTCAGCTCTCCCTCCTCCTCCTCTCTCCCCCGTCATCGTCTTTTACGTTTTAGGAGGAGAACACTTTCGCCAGCACCTCTGTTACTTCTGAATATGCTCTGGGTTTCTTTCCCGATATTCTTTTTAAATTATTTAAAAGACACGAAAAGGTGTGACTTGTCATATTGCAGGGAAGGCTGCTTTCTGCTGATAATACTCACGGCCTAAGCATTTTCAAAGCCTACGTGCCCTTCTGTAGCTGTCCTCTTTGGTCCTACTTCAGGTGGCACCATGCCCTAGAACAGTGAAAGGTAGCTGCTTATGGCATTCCTGAGCGCGGGGAGGCGACTAGAGCAGACCCACGTGCCTTAGACTGGCTGTGTACTAAGCAGCAGCGCAGTCCTCATGCCTTTGAACGTTCTCCTGCCCAGGTCCAGCGTGAACTCGAATCCTATAAATTTATATTAAAGTGCTAATCGCCCCGGTGATATAGGACTTAGTATAGGAAGTGTGAACGGCCTTTGGAGAGCTGCTGTCTTGGTCAGCATTGCCTTCTGCAACCTGAAAAGGGAGCCAGGCTTTAATCATTTCAGGCTGCAGGGAGAGCAGTGAGCGCAGCAACACTTGTCCTGCTCGTGTAACCGTCCAGGGCTCATGGAAAAAGGGCTTTTTTCACGGTGTAGGAAGAGAAAGGAGGGTCACGGTGGGGTCCATGGTTGTGTGTTGGGAGGGTTTCTGCTTGGGTATTGTCTCCATCCTTTCTGCACTGAGCAGATCTACCGCGTTCAGCCCTCTTTGTGGGTTAGATAATACATCTGATGTCTTCAGATGTTGGAGCAGGTCCAGAGGAGGCCAC
>JAHREE010118623.1:0-10211 GCA_033628505.1 Tringa tobata | reverse complement strand
AGGATCTCAGTATTAGTGTTTCCCCACACACACAACTAGCAGAGTTGACTCTGATGTGTAAGCAGTCAACAGGGCTTTAAGTTCTGTCAACATGCATGACTGTAAAATGGGCGCAGCAAACTCCTTGCACTGTTCCTGATGCTTAGAAAGTTTTAGTCTTGCTTCTCGTCTCTGAAGATTTGATGCCACAACAGGGCTGCAGATTGTATAATCAGGTAAATAATGCCTATCTGTCACAGGAATGTACAGTTGGAAGATACCTCCAGCATTTTTGAATGCAGTCTACTGCTTCACAAGAAACCAGCTGATCCAATCCCTTTTACAAAGTTTACAAGATTGTTTAAAAGAAGCTGAGACTCTGCTCCCAAATTGAAAATTGGTTTTGAATCTCACTTCAAATTCTTGCAATTTTTCTAACAGTGAAAGAAATGTATTCTTGACTTTCTGTACATCTTGTATGAATATAGCTCCTTCCCTTACCTGGTAATCATACTCTCTTTCGTTCTTCATTTTGCTGTAGTAAGCAAGCCATGCTTTTTTTTCTGCTATTCATAGGGTAGTAAGATGTATTACCATCCCCAAAGTCTTCTTGATAAACATTCTTTTACAGGCGTGAAATCTGAGTTAATCTTTCTCAAGCAAGGGTAACCAAAACTGTGTATGGAATTCTACATAAAGGTTAACGAATGCCTTATTTCTTATCTGCCTATCTGGAATACTTTCTAGATCTTTTTTGTGCCTGAAATGCTTTTTTCCCAATCACTTGACTATTTTTTCTCTGTTAATATCCAAATTAGATGTCCTCAGCACTTAGCAGATGATCATACTGTCAACTCTAAATGCATGACTCAAATTTTATTCTATTTTTATTGTCCTCTCCTCTCATCTCTTTTCCTATTCTGCCCTGTTGTATTCTATCTTATTCTGTCCTATTTCACCCTTCTTTTTCTTATCCTTAAGGATGTTTAATGCTTCCTGTTCAATACCCTAATCTGCCTGTATTTGAAAAGAAAATGTTTCCCAACTTCGTGATACTAGTAGTGTTTACTGATTTGATTTCTTGAGCAAATATCATTAAAGAAAAAATAAAAATACTAAATAAATCTTTTTTTCGAAGTGTTCCATGAGGTTTTTCTTATAGTAACCTTCATGTTTAACTTTCCAATTCTACCTATGAATTGCTGTCTTCCCAAGTTCAATGAATAATTTCTCCTGTGGCAACATGTCATCTGCTTCACTGAAACCCAGACATGTTTCATCTACTACATTTCCCTTCTCCAAAAAATGCGTGTCAAAGAAAGATATATTGCTCACATGGTCTGTCCCTATTACAGTCTATCCCATTTACCATTTTTCTTCACGTCTCTAATTATTCTTTCCTTCCAAATGCCTTTTAAAGCTTTGCATACCTTTAAGGCATGGTTTGTTACTGTCCANAGTAACCTTCATGTTTAACTTTCCAATTCTACCTATGAATTGCTGTCTTCCCAAGTTCAATGAATAATTTCTCCTGTGGCAACATGTCATCTGCTTCACTGAAACCCAGACATGTTTCATCTACTACATTTCCCTTCTCCAAAAAATAGGTGTCAAAGAAAGATATATTGCTCACATGGTCTATCCCTATTACAGTCTATCCCATTTACCATTTTCCTTTACGTCTGTAATTATTCTTTCCTTCCAAATACCTTTTAAAGCTTTGCATACCTTTAAGGCATGGTTTGTTACTGTCCAGATCATCTCTTTTTATAAATTGTGCATGCTGTTCTTTGATTACCTAAAACTACCTCTAACTTGATGAATTTACTGAAAAATGTTGCCATTACACCTGTAATTTCATTTGCAATTTTTTTTTCAGGAAGAGACAATGTTTTATCCCTGACTGCATTAAGTTGTTTGATTTTATTGTCTTTTCAGATATGAATCTTTTAGTTTTCTATTCTCATCTTCTCTTTTTTTTTGAAGAAAAAAGACCGGGAAAAGACTTTTATACATTGAGGGGTAGAATAGAGATTTAAAGGATTTGTGGAATGTTCTGAAAGTTAAATAAAAACTTTACTCTAGTTTTTAAGTTATTATTCCTAAAACATGCTGGGTATGATTTGCATGAACTAGAAATGGAACAGAAATAACTTTCAGAATGAGTCAGATCATATATTGAAAAATACATATGCAAAATCTGAAGTAAATTCAAAAGCCAGAAATGCTGTAAATAAAAGGATTATCATAATAGGATCTTTGGGTGTTGGTTTCATGTTTTCTTTCTTATTTGCTAGTTTAAGGTGGTTTTTTTTTTTAAATTAAAAATCATGAACTGAATATACTGAATTTATCATTTTTGTTGAGCACTGTTGTCATCCATTATCACTTTAATTAGTAGCAAGTCAAAATAGAGTGATTTATCTTCATTAGTGAGTAATTTCCTAATTTATTTATCTATTTTTAAATATCTTTTTTTTTAACTGTGGAATGACTTATGTAGGGGCATCATCAGCTTCTATGAATAGCCAGTCATATTGGCTTTATCTATTCTAGTAACTCAAGAAATACTTTACAAGCAGTCACAGAATCACATCATTTCAGAATGAGAGAATGGCTAAGTTTGGAAGGTGACTCTTGAGATCGTGTAGTCCCACCACCTCCTCAGAGCAGGGTCAGCTAGAATAAGTTTCTCAGTGCCATGACCAATCAGATTTTGAACATTTCCAAAGAGAGGGAATCCACATCTTGTCTAGACAGTCTGTTCTGGTGCTCAACCATCTCCAGAGTAAAAAAAAAAAATATAAATTTTTTTCTTACATTTGAGTGGAATTACCCGTTTTTTAGCTTTTACCTATTACAACTTGTCCTGCTATTCCATTCCTCTGAGTTTGGCTCTATCTTCTTTAGTCCCAACCCCCATCAGGTGTTTATACACATTGATAGGACCACCCCCCCACAGCCTTCTCTTTTCCAGGCTGATACTCCAGCCCTCTGGAGCATCTTTGTGACCCATTTTTGTGACTGTTTGCTGTACTTGCCCAAGCAAGTCCATATCTTTCTTGTACTGAGGAGCCCAGAACTGGACATAGCACTCCAGGTTTGTCTCACCAGTGCTGAGCAGAGAGGAAATATCACCTCCCTCTGTCTAGTGGCAACATTTCTCTTAATGAAGCCCAGAACACTGTTGGCCTTCTTTATTGCAAGGTGCATTGCTGGGTCATGGTCAATTTGTTGTCCGCCAGGACTCCCAAGATCTTCTCTGCAGACGTACTTTATAGTTGGTTGGTCCCCAGTATGTTCTACTGTGTGGTTATTCATCCCCAGGTTCCAGGCTTCGCGTTTTTCTTTGTTGAACTCCATTCTGCCCAGTTCTGCAGCCTGCTGAGGTCCCACTCAATGGCAGCACAACCCTCTGCTTATCGACCACTACTCCCAGCTTTGAAACATCTGCAATCTTGCTGATAGTGCACCATGTCCCAAAAATAGCGGGCACATCAAATGGTATTGACCCTAGTGTCACTTGCTGGGGTACACAACTGGTGACTTGCCTCTAGATGACTTCATAGTGATGACCACAATCTTTTGGTTCAGGCACATGAACCAATTGCCAGCATACCTCACTATCCATACTTCATTCAGTTTGAATGTTATGACGGATGGTCTTGAAAACCATACTAAACTCAAGGTAGACAACAATCCCTGCTCTTTCCTCACCTACTAAGCCATTCATCTCTTTGGAGAAGGCAGTCAGGATTGTCAAGCATGATTTCACTTCAGAAAATGATGCCAACTATTCCCATCACCTTCTTCATATGTCTGAAGATAGTTTCCGTGATTATTTGCTCCATTACTTTCACAGAAATCAAGGTGAGCTTGACCACTCTGTAGCTCTCTGGATCCTCCTTCTTGCCCTTTGCTTTCTTCCAGTGCTCAGAGTTCACCATAACATTTCAAAGGCAATTGAGAATGGCCTTACAATGATATCATCCATATTTCTCAGTACCCATGGGTGCAGCCCATCAGGTCCCATGTGATAAGGGATGTTAAGAGCATGGCTCCTCCATCAGCTCTGGACAGCCCAGGACTGCTTCCTTCCGGGCCACTGGAGCTGCTGGATACAGCTGCTGCTTTCCCATTTGTGGGTTCAACCAACAGTGAACCTGAGCATGTATCCCAGATGCTGGCTGGTCCAACTGGGTGCTTGCTGCATTCATGCAGCACTCACACACTCGTCCCACAGGCACACCACACTCATGTGTCCACCTAAACACAAGAACAGGCCCTCTGTCTGCCCAATATCCCTGCCCAGACCTGAGGCCTTGTACTGGCTGGCTGGTCCAACTTGGAGTTTGTCAGAAGCTCCACATGCACACCCCAGGCACACCTGGTTTGGGGCAGGTACAGACAGTCTCCCCCAGCAGCCAGCACCCAGCCCGTAGATTGTGACCCATGGTCCTGCTCCAGCCGCTGGTGCTGAGCCCCTCACTCACACCTGTAGCTGTTTTTTCAGGGCACACACCATTCCCACTCCAGTGGCTGGAGGTTAAAGACCCCACCAGATCTAGTAGCTGACACCACAGGCCAGGGTTGGGCACCACCCCCGATCTGACTCCTGGAGGTGGCACCCAGTCCCCTCACACCAGCCTCCCCACTAGATGGCACTGGGCCCTTGCAGCACTGACATACATGGGACAGGGAGCAGGATTATGCAAAGAGATCGTTAAGAAAGGATTTAGTAAAACAGGACAGACTATGGTGACTGCGCACAAGGCTCATTTTACACACAACCAGCTCCTTTTATAATACTTTCTGTCTAACCCCACCTCCTGGCCTTTAGATCCTCCTGCTCTTCCTTTCACTGCATGTCCCACCATGGGTCTGTACAGCTTTGTCAATACCTTCATCTGTCCTTGTCAAGGTCTCCCCTGGTTTACAGTCTTATCAGTTGCAAAGTCGAGGTTGATCTTCCTGAAAGTGGCTGTAGTTTCTGGATAGTCCATCAAAGGGTGTGACTGGCAAGGTTTGTGTCATTGTCTCCATGTGAATTTTGTCAGGTCTGTGTTTGGTATATTTTGTTTCTGCTTTCTCCATTTTCCCTTAGTTTCCCAATTGACAAGGTCCCTGATCAGATAACCTCACTGGAATAAACATTCTCATCATCCCACGTGACCTTATCAATTAATGCAACAGACTAGGTTTGGTTCTCATCACTGTCTCCCCTCTCTCAGTTAGGTTTGTGTCCCTGTATGTTCTTGTTTATGGGTTCCTCTTTTTCTTATTATCTCTATTATTTTTTTTTTTTTTCAGTGAAAATGGTGCTTGACTAGATACCCTTAAAGTAGCAGACACTTCTATTACACATTGGACTTTTTGGTGTCTCATTTGTTTAAATGTTCTCTAATCTGATCCTCCTCCACCAAGGTGTTTCCCAGTGGTCACAGGGGTCTGGGATTCATGAAGGATAGTCATGCCACTAAAGGCTGAGGCAAGGATGGCATTGACTACCTCAATTCTTTACATATTTTTTGTCACACCACCTCTGAGCCAATTCATCCAAGGATCCACATTTTCACTAATCTTCCTTTGCTGCTGATATATCTGTAAAGGCCCTTTTTGTTGCCCTTCACATCCCTTGCCAGATTCAACTCCAGGTGGGTTTTGGCTTTCCTATCTGCATTCCTGCATGCTTGGACAGTGTCACTATATTCCCCCCAGGTCACTTGTCTCTGCTTCCACCTCCTGTATGTTTCATTTCTGCCTTTGAGTTTTGTCAGGATCTCCTTGTCCGCTCTTGCTTTAGTTCCTGCTCTCTGGGATAAATCATTCTTGAGCTTGGTGTAAGCCATACGTGATCCTTCCAGAATCTAGGTATCAATAACCTATGCTGGAAACCAGAAGACTAGTCCTGTGCTAAGCATTTCCTCGGCACCTACCACAGGTTGGCACAGGCCACAGAGCTTTCTCAACGGGTAGTTTACATGTTACTGTTCTTTCTGGTGAGGTAAAAAGTGTGTAACAGGTTGCAGGCCATTTCACACTGCTTGGCCTCTGTGCCACAGAACTATCCCAGGCACGTTCAGGTTACTGGAGTTGACGTAGTAATGGCATTTGAATCCTCTGTTTTTCATCTTTCTGAATTGTCTTCAGTCCTAGATTCTGCACTGTTGCTCACTGTCTCATTAATTCTGAGAAATCCAGTGGTGATTCATTTCATAGATTTCATAAATGTAAGATGCACTTATTTGTGCATGGACTATGACTCTACTGATAATTAAAGAAAAATATGTGCTGATTATGTTCCTTTCTCTCCAAGGGCACCTGGTGGACACTGTCTGATACCTATAGTGCCTAAGGCTGACTAGTACAGCACAGCAGCTGCATCCATGCTACATAGCACTCAGCCCTCTGGGTCCCATGCCTTAGCTCCTTGGGCCTATCATATAGTTATCAGTTTCTGTGCTTTTTCAGCTGAATGTGTCTGAAACAATTTGGTGGTCGAACTTCAGCCAACCAGAGGAGTGTTTTTATTGCACAAAACTGTCTCAAACCCTAGAAATTGCATGAGAGAACACAGTGATCCTTGAGGGTGAGAAGCTCCAGGTGGTAAAGGACCATTCAGACTCAAAGTAGCCAAATTGTGCAGATCAATTCTGGTTTTGGGGTTGTGCCCAGAATAATCATCCAGAATTTTGTTCAGGCATTTTCCTAGAGAATGCTACCTGGAGTGGTTTAAACAGCTAAAGCCAGTGGAATGCCAAGAGCTTGGTTTGTGAACTTGCTTCCTGTTCTCAATTTCTCATTACTTTCAACATATTCACGGAATTCGAGATGAATGTATGGAGGTTATTTGCCACCTACCATCAGCTTAGTCAGTATTACACTGAAGTCTTCCTCCTAGGCATGAAGTCTAGGCCTGACAGTGGAAAACTGATGGGAGAAAAAGATAATATGATGCTATAAATGAGATAAAATATGATAATGAGTCTTTGGTGTTGGGTTAATGGAAATAGCACAGAAACATCTGTCCTCTAGTTTCTAGTCAAGATTAGCTAAGAGGGTAGCTAACTTCTAATCAGGAGTAGCTAAAATAGTAGATTCAGCATTCACAAGTCAGAGAATATTATGTTTTCAATGGAAACATATGGGAGTCTTTTAAATGCAACTTGGAAGTCAGTAATGAAATTTAGGTAAGATATAGGGTTGAGGGTTGACTCCAGAAATTTTATCTCTTGAATTTGTGGAGAAGGTTAAAATATTTTTCTCCTGAACAGAGAAGCAGTGAAAATTAACTGCCTTGGGAGCCACATTAAACTAGAAAATTTTTCTAGTTTCCATGATTTCCTTTTAGTTGTACACATACCTCCATTATTCTTGCCTGTTTGACAGGCCCCTCTCCATTGCATACTTTGACTCATTCTTTTCTTGGGAAATTAAGAGTTTCCATATGAAGAGTTGTGTTCCATTCAGGGCAATACTGAGTTCTCTAAAGATGCTTCCACAAATGCATCTGGAGATAGCACTGGAATCCAGGTAGCCAGCTTTTACATGATGATGTAAATGGATCGTGGTCATGGAGTAAACAGGTTCTTTGTGGCTTTTTCCTCTCCTAATAGTGTTTATATTATTCTACCTGTTGCTGTCTGTGCATTCAAGAAATTATCATTTCCCTGTGATAGTCATCTCTTTCATTTCTTCCCTTCACTTCCTGCATTCTTTCTATATAACACATGCCCTCCTTTTTCATTTAATGGGAAAGTATTTTGCCATCTATCTGGGTAAATATTTTATTTGTCCCATGGACCTGACCTATATATGTTTGACTTAAGATTAATATCAGACCATGTATTTTACAAAAAATATTTTTTCTATGTAAAGGAAATACATATTGTATGCATTTTAATATGTTTATATTTTATACACACTCCTCCCCGCACCCCCCCCCCCCCCCCCAATATCAGAAATAACATCTTTATTAAGGTATAGGTTCCTGGTATATCATGCTACACTGGTTTCAATGAGATGTAAATCTCTTAATTGAAAGAAAACAGAAAACAGATTTCTGGAGCAATATTTTTGTGAGATCGCTTATGAAAAATTGGACAGTTATTTTTGTGATTTAAGTGGGGTTATAAATAAAGCCACAGATCCTTTTAGCTCTGTATCTTCTCCTCACAGAGAAGCTTGAGGCAGAAACAGCTTAAAAAAACTCTCTGTCTCATCTGTTTCATGTTAAACGCCTTCACGCTCTGCACATTAAGAGGTGTAGTAACCTTTTCCTTTACTCATAATAGCTCTTAAATGACTTCTAAGTAACATTGCCTGGTCTGGGCAAGTGTACACAAACTACCATGCTTCCTCATATTCAGAAATCATGTCACAAAGCAAGTTAAATAAAAAAAAATAGGAAAAAACATCACGGAACATAAGAGTTGCTGAGGGAAGGATGACTTTCTTTCCTTAAAGTCACTTATGTTGGTGCTATCTCCAAACTTCCATTAATATTTGTTTCATATAGAAACCAGGTATCTTATTTTAATGTATTCTAATAGTTTTGTCTATCTATCCATGGTATGTGGAGTTATTCCCTGGAATATATGATTCTTTATAATTTTTTCTTGACAATTATTTCTAGTGATTAGATCACCAGTCACAGTTTATCCATTTTTAAAATGCTTTGATATTGCTTGTTAATCTTAGCAAATGATCACCATAGAACAAATGAATAATAAATTCATGAGAAGAATGACAGTGAGACAATGTTAAGCCTGACCTATATAGAGCGCTATATAGACAGGGAGTGAAAAACTCAAGGTTTTGTGAATACCCCTAATGCATAATAATTGTCTGTAATCTTTAACAATTATAACTCAAAGTAGTATCTTAGAATAGCATCTGTATTTTTCTGGTACTGGTGTCCTGGATAGCCGTGATCTTTTTCTTTTTTTTTTTTTTTCCCCCAGTCTTCTACAACTAAACTAAAATACATGCAAGAATAAGTCTTTTAAATCAGACCTTTTATATTTTCTTTTTTTTTTTTTTTTTTTTTGTGTCTGTGATACATATTTTAATAATATCACCCCCCAACTGTTCAGGAAAGCCCTAGAACACGTACAAAATTTTCCTTAACTTAAGTAGAAATTAAGCAGCTGTTTCTGACTAAGCACTTGATTAAATGCTTTGTCGAATGGGATTTTAATCAGCATCTCTACTATATATTTGCTTTCTAGAAGTATAGATTTCTTTCAATCTAATTGAGAGAGTGAGGCAGTTAACTAAGCTAATTTAGTGGCATATGTCTGAGCACTGCTCGTTTTATTAGGTGCCTTTTAGAAGCTATGTCCATTAACTACAAAACTCATAGCCTGATTCTGAATGCATTTGTTATAGAGAAGAAATACTTACTCCCATGTTCCCCCTCATGTACTACTCACCAGAGTAAATGCAGGTCTTTGTAGGTTCAAATATTTATTTAGTTGCTGGCATCTGTTCACTATTGTTCTATACAGTATACTTAATATGCAGTGAATTATTTAGTCACAATTTATGGCATGCTTTTCATCCCATAACTTCCAAGGACTGGTCCTTGGACTCTGCAGTAAACGTAAGAATTCTCTAAGTTGTAGAAGAAGTTGTAATATCTAGGGACTGCTAAAAAGCAGTAAAAAGCACACAATGGTGAGCTTCAGCCATAGTATAATTCCTCTCAACTTGCCTTTAATGCAGGTATATAGACATTAATGACTAATAAGCTGATTCTCTAGTAGGGCCTCTAATACTGGGTAATTGTCCTCAGGGGAATCACCATTCATAAAGCATCTTCAACTTGGTCTTTCTACTTCATTTTCAGTAGTTGAGATGAGAATTATGTCTACATTTTGACACAAATGCAAAAATCTAAGTTATATTTTATATTTCCAAAACTGATGGGAAACAGTTTTCCCTTGAACGGTTATGCTCTCTAGCTCTATGTACATGTTACTCTGCATATTATTTCCTTGAAATAGCACTTTACTGATTTACTTTATGTTTTACATGGGAGGAATAGAAGCTAGAATGAGGGTACTGCATGCATTTAAAAATTGTATACTCCTGTGAAATCAAAATAAGTTTCCTACCATTTCCTAAAGAATTTAATGAAAGATTAAGACCGAAGCAAAGAAGGCATTCAATAGCCCCGCCTTCTCTGTGTCTTCCACCACCAAGGCACCCACCTCATTCATCAGTGGGCC
>JAHREE010118619.1:0-17706 GCA_033628505.1 Tringa tobata | reverse complement strand
GGAGCTGGGACTGTTTAGTATGAGGAAGAGGAGGCTGAGGGGAGACCTCATCACTCTCTACAACTACTTGAAAGGACAGTGTAGAGAGGTTGGTGCTGGTCTCTTCTCACAGGTAATTAGCGAGAGAACGAGAGGGAATGGCTTCAAGCTGCAACAGGGAAGGTTTAGACTGAACATTAGGAAAGAATTCTTCCCAGAAAGAGTGGTCGGGCATTGGAATAGGCTGCCCAGGGAGGGGGTTGAGTCCCCATCCCTGGAGGTGTTGAAGAGACGATTAGATGTGGTGCTGAGGGATATGGTGTAGGGGAGGACTTTGTAGAGTAGGGTAGATGGTTGGACTCGATGATCCCAAGGGTCTCTTCCAATCTAGATGATTCTATGATTCTCTGTTAGCCCACTGATGATCACCAGTGCAAACGTCAGCTTCACAGCTGACTCCTTGCTGCACACGCAGAGGGAAAGCACAAAAAGTTCTCAGGCTTATTGCAGCTCTGCCTATAAATCTGTCTGGAAAGGTTTCTTCCCTCTCAGCAATCCTGGAGATTAAATAGCTAGCATGAGCCTCTGCAATAGCTCAATCACATTGAACAAGTGGTGTCACATTCCCTTCCTAAATGTGATTATTGCTAATGTCCATGACATCCCAGCAGGTTCCTTTGGTGAGATCTTTTACTGCTGCAGAGATTACAGAACATTTGCAGCTTTCATTTACTACCAGGCACCAGAACATCTCAAACAATTTCAGCTCTAAAGCCAGGGAATACATATATCATTTTAGGATGTATTGGAAACTTATCTGCACTATAAAGGATCACAAAATCAAATACATGCAGGATCAAACTGGACTTACAAGATAGATATTTTAGAGGTTATGTTTTATGACTGATAATTTAGTCTTCTTGAAAATGTGATTCTACTGCTTATTCTCGTCTGCTACCACTTGCTTGCAAACACCAGCCTCTCCTCATGCCGCTAAACTGTTTGGTTTCAATTGGATAGTGTAGATACTCCCGTGAGATACTCCTCATGGCTCCCCCACTTTTTGGCACAGCTGACCCTTGCCTCACATCTACTTCTCCAAATGCTTACATCTGGGGAGAAAGATACCCTGTTCTAAGAACCTGTGAACTCAGAAAGGTGGGGTTAATTATTGAGCAATACAATTAAATTATTAGTTCATAGTAATGTCACTGGTATTTGTGCCTGAATTCTGAACAGGCTGGCATGTCTTCCTTGTTGTAATTTTGGGGTGTACAGCATGTAGGGGGTCTCAGCAGGCTTATACCAACGTCAGCATTTAGAAAGGAAGTTGTGCTTTAGAAAGTGAAGATTAGCATAGACATTTGCTTGTGTGTGCCTCCGACCACTGCCTGGCTGGGCACAACTTGTCCAGCACAGGAACAAACCCTGGAGAGCCAAATGCTTACTTTGTGGATGCCGCTATGAGTGACTTCCCGTTATTTTTCTGGTATTTTCTGGTTATTTTCTGGTTATTTTTCTGGTTTTGCGCCTACACACTGCTTAAAAAAAATTTATCTGTGGTAACTTGCTGCTGCTCTTGATCATAGATGTCCTCTGGAAACCCCCTGCTTACCTTTTAATAATACTGAGGGCAATACTAGAGAAACAGAAGACAAGGAATGTATGTAACCCCAAGGCAAGCGTTATGCTGGGACCAAAGCTGGGAAGAGAGCTGGAGTCCTATGTGTCCTAACCCAATATTCTCCTGAGTAAACTGCATTGCAAAAATGCAGCTCTAGTGTCTGCCAGAGCTCAGGGTTAAAGGACAGAGCAAGAAAAATAACTTGATTTCCTGTATTATAGAAAAAATCTTCCTAGATGTAACTGGTTTTGGGGTTATGATCTGTTGCTAATATGTTTCCTTGTGGAATATGGTGCAAGTTTTTTTTACAATGTAGAAAAGGTGCTCAGTTTTAGAACCTTTTCAGCCTTTTCTGACTTCTGTTGCTCTTCTTTTAGTTTGCTTTAAAGAAAGTTCTAGATAAATTTTCTGGTAATGCTGTTTCTATCCTGGAATTTTTGTTTGGATCTATCTGCTCTGGTGTCATTATCATTAAATCTATTTACATCCTGATCCACAAATGTCACACACTGATAGTTATTAAAACTGGAGATAGGATCTGAGCTGCCTCGCAAAGAAACCAGTAGGAGATTAGCCTCTGTGAGTGCAATTCAGACCAGAATGCGTAATTCAAGTGGAGATAAGTGACAAAAAAATGAAAGGGAGATATATTCAGTTTCGCTTCAGAGACAGCGCTCCTACTTCAGATGACTCTAGGAGGAAATTTGTTTGTTAATTGAGAGAGGTGCATAGCAAGACCTCTCTTGGTGACTGTTGTGAGCCTAGTAATATGACATCTTGCCTAGACATGTGCTCTTTTTGATTGTCCTCAGAAGAGTTCGGTCAGTGAGGACAGACATCTCTGACATATTGCTGTTTGGTAACCACAGACTTCCAGGATTTGGTTGCTGATCACACAGGGTAGGGTGTGTTTCCCTCACAGGGAATATTCAGGGAGCAAGAAGCACTTGTATGTCATGCAGATATCACCATTAGGATATTGAAGAGGGTTGATCCCTGACCACTATGGGGCAAGGAACTGCCAGAGGAGGGAACGTACAGTTATTCCTGCTCTGCTACTACAGATGTTTGAGAGGCATGGTGTACTGGCGTAGAGATCATCACCTGAGAACTGTAGTTCCCTATTGTAGTCTTCACTGTTATACCGAATTGCCCTTTAACCTTGAGCAAGACATCTTCCTCGTAGTCTTCTCCTTCAAACCTTGAATACTGCAAACAACTGGATTTGTTCCTGTTGCTAGATGTGGAGTGGAGGTGTTCCTTTTAGCTGTTTACTCACCAAAGACACCTTTAGAGTCAAGAGGAAGGGATAAGAACTTGTAGGGGAGAAAGAAATTCAGCTCTTAGAGGCTGTACATATCGCTCTGCATTGGCAATAGGGAGCCTGACCAACAGGAGCAACAGCAACCTCCAGCTGTTGATATCTAAACTTGGGGCAAGGCTGCCTATGGAAGGTGTCTTGCAGTGCAGATGAGACAGAGAAAAAGTAATGTTTTCACAACCATGGGCAAACCCCGTCTCAAAATTCATGTATGCATTTAAGGGTAAGCATGGGGAAGCCAATAGCGTTCCTGGGAGTACTGGACAGCTAAGGAAACTTACCTTCTGGATGACTACCTGTATCTTGAGGAATTTCAAACATCCTTAGAGAAATTGGGCCATTAAATGATTTTGTTTACTAAAATGCTGTTTCAGAAGTGTTAGGCATTTATTCTTGTCGGAGTAGACCGAAAGCCAGGGGGATTGTGGTATTTAAGTGCCTTCTCCTTTTGTAAATGCAGTAATCCCTTGGCCTCAGCTTCTGCAGCTGAAAAAAGACCATGATATACTAATGCCTACCTCCTTCCTGGGAGGACTTGGCTTTGCCATGACTAATTCATTCTTGTGTTCAAAGCACAGGGGGTTGCAAAATTATGATTATTAAAGCCAGCTATGAGAGTGTGTTGTCTCCTTTGAGAATATTGATTTAATCACATCTCTGTGTACTTAAAGTCTGAAGTGATATGATGTGCAAAGATCTATTTATTCTATATTTGTATCTAATGAATAATTATGGAGTCTTCTCTGTTCTTTTTGTAATGAATAAAAATAAATGGCTTTAGTTAGGATAGACAAGAGAACATGCTTGACAAAGGAAGTCCACCAGACCATGCTGCACCAGCTTCTAACTTTCTATTCTTTTTCCAGATGTACTTCTTCCCTTCTTTTTTCTCTGTGTTCTAGTAAGTGCAGCCTTTTTTTTTTTTCTACCTGCCAGCTTCTGTGAAAAACAGTGACTTTTTGAAAAAACAAACAAAAAAACCCAACCAAGGATTACTGTAATTCTTATTATTCCCCAAGGAACAACTGTTTCAACTTAGAGTATATTCTCTGAGGAGAATAGTGTTCAGACATTAGTCCTTCTAAGTTAACTTCATGACTGAATTTAATACTGATACTGTTCTGGTGTGATAGAAGAGTAGAAACATACATGTGAAGGCGACTACTGAAAGGACATCTGCTGAGGGTCTGTGGCTGCTTGCTTCAAGGTGCCCATGACCTTATGTGAATGGCTAAGGATGTACGCCTGGAACATATTCTGTTTAGGAAAACAGTTGGGGGTGGGGGAGGGGGAAGGTGAGGTATGCCAGTGAGGTGGAGAGAAGCTATGCCTTAAAAGCTGAAGATAAAAATTCCTGAGTCTGGGGGGTCAGAAACTCACCACTTAGCTCAGAGTCACTGAATTATCTGTGAAACCCCTTTTGGAAAGGGGAATAGATGGTTACCAGCTCAGGCCTTAGAGCAGTTAAGGCCATACACGCGCATGTAATATTGTTGAGGCTGCCCCTTGTGACACCTGACTCCTCACCAAGGCTTTTTGCTTGTGTATTGATTGGAAAATTCCCTTTATCTTACTCTTGAGGTTCTTGGATGAGGCTTCATGTTTCTGGCCTTCATTCCAGCAAGGAGAGTAGATGCATTACGCTGTGTGGCATTGCCCCTGTTATTGGTTCTCCAGAGAAGCAGGTCAACTGAGAGTACCAAATGGAGATTTGGGCATGGCCAATTTATTGACCTCCTCTCTGTTTTTGTTCTGTCTCTTGCGACAGAGAGTACCAATAAAAGATGTGTTTCCATAGCTACATATCTTTCTTATTTTTCATGTCACTATTTTTGAGATCCCGAAAGTAAAGAGATTTATAAAAGAAGAGCATGTGCCCAGTTGAGCACTCCCAAAGACTGTAAAGCTCCAGCTGCAATGAAGCTACATTTCCCATTCCTGGAAGTGTTCAAGACCAGGCTGGATGGGGCTTTGAGCAACCTGGTCTGGTGGGAGGTGTCCCTGCCCAGGGCAGGGGGTTGGAACGAGATGATCTTGAAGGTCCCTTCCAACCCAAACCATTTGATGATCATATGGAAACTAGTCCCATGAGATTCTGCTGTCATGGGGAAAAAAATTACCAGATGCCATATGTATGGCCTCGTTAGTAGGGATGTAGAACCAGTACCACAAGGGGCTGACCTTTTTCTACAAAGTCACTTGAAAACCCTCTGAGATTGCAAATGTTCTTGTTTGTTGTTGCTGGCCATGCTGTGTTCTCTGTGTTTTATGGCTTAGGCTGAAAGCAGATGTACACAGAAAAAGAAACAGCTTCTTTTGAGCTGTTTAGTTCTGTACCCAGGACAGATAGCTTTGAGCAATGGCGTCAGACCTCTGTGGAGTTGATAAAGCTGAAGTATAAATTCTCAGCCCAGACTGTGTGTGTGCATGGAACTGGAACTGATGTGAGCATTTTGTTTTCTGAGAGGAAGGGAGAAGTTTGTGCTCAACTCAGGCTGAAAGCAAATTTAAAAAAGAAACAGAAACCCACTAAGTGTCTCTGCCTTCCCTAACATTTCCTCAGCTGTCAACACAGTTTTGGCCAGCTTTCCAAATAACAATCTTGATCCACCCTTAAAGAGAAGATTTGAAGGATTGAAGCACTCCTTTGGGAAATAAAAAATACTTTCAGGTCCAGTAAGAGCTGATTTGCTTTCATTAGACTCAGTTCTCTGCTGAAATAAACTAGGGCATGATGTTGCAAATTGTATGTTACAGTATTACCACCAATAATGTCAACACTATTAATATAATGTCTGTAATTCACTGCATTGTGCCTCATTATTTCATCTCTATAGTTGTTGCGAGCGTAATTGTTTTTATGTTGTATTAAATGAACTCTCTAAGAGGTCCAACACTCCGTTATATTCCCAAAAACGGAAGTCACTAAAATATGCACTGCCTCAAAGGTGTAACATTTTTATTGTGAAGTGATAGATAACCTACTGGAATGCTTTCTGTTTTATCGGTGAAAGGGTGATTCTGCCCCTCTGCTCTGCTCTGGTGAGACCCCACCTGGAGTCCTGTGTCAACACATGGACCTGTTGGAGCGAGCCAAAAGAATGGAACACCTCTCCTATGAACACAGGCTGAAAGAGCTGGGGTCATTCAGTCCAGAGAAGGCTCCAGGGAGACCTTATTGGCACCTTCCAGTACTTAAAGAGGGCCTACAGGAAGATGGTGACAAACTTTATAGTAGGGCCTGTTGCAATAGGACAAGGGGTAATGGTTTTAAACTAAAATGGGTAGATTTAGACTAGATATAAGGAAGAAATTTTTCATTGTGAGGGTGATGAAACACTGGAAGAGTTTGCCCAGAGAGATGGTAGATGTGCCATCCCTAGAAACGTTCAAGGTCAGATTGGACGGGCCTCTGAACAACCTGATCTAGTTGAAGATGTCCCTGCTCGTTGCAGTGGAGTTGGAATAGGTGGCCTTTAAAGGCCCCTTCCAACCCAAACTATTCTTTGATTCTATGACATGAGAAAAATCTCACCTTTGAAATATTTCCATGGTACCGCAAAGGCTCTCCTATCTGCTGCTTTGTGCAGACCCTTTGGGCGGGACATTGTAATTATATTTTTGTGAAAGTAGTAGTTTCTTTGTATCTTACCAGTTACCTGAAGTAATTTTTACTTCTGCAGCCTGCTGGCTCCGTGTTAGCAAACTTTCTTGCTTTGTGTAAGTACAGAGATGTGATGTGAAAGATAGTTTTGGCTCCAGTTTTTGACACTGGAATGATTATCTTTTACCAATTTTATATTGTATGGATGCGTCCAACCATTATTTAATATTGCTTTCTTACATTAGGCAGTTGAGGTGAGCAGAGTATTGTGGGTATAAGGTGAAATGTTTGTACCTTAGCCAATGTACTGCTGACTTCAGTAGGTAGGTACTTGGGAAGCTTTGGAACCAGCTGGTCTGGATTTAGCTAATGCTGGTCTGTGGCACCTTTCTGAAAATACAAATGCAGTCCATGTCTCACAGTTTCTGGCCTTGAATTTGGAGGTGGAGTTAAGGCTGAAGTTCAGAACAAATTATACTATTTTTACCATTTATGTAATTTGAAATATATTTGTGTATGTGTGGTGGTGTATGTTTTCATCACTGTACCAAGGTGATGCAATTGGTGAGATGTTTTGTGGTTTAAATATGGGTCAGGCCTATGGTTTTGAAAGCCCACCTGCAACGTAGTTGAAATTCTTCTAAAGGAAGTGCATTTTCAACCTTTCCCCCATATTCATCAGGCATACTCTTGACATTTTCCCAGGGAATGATTTTCCCATTGGAAATTTCTCACCTACAAAATCTCATTGTTGCTGGGAATCTGCACTGGGACACAGATCTCATCTCTGTGCTCCCTTCTCTGGGAGAAGGGCTGCCTTATCAAATCAGACCTGCTATATGGGCAACTGCCGAAAGGACAGAGGCAGCTAGTTTCTGTCAGTACTCTATTGTGAGACAGCCAGCTTGGAGCCTCAGACAGAAAGAATTCCCAGGTTTTTCTGATGGGATTCTTGGAAAACCCTATTTCATGGGAAATGCATTTCTGTATTTTTTTGGTTTCCTCCTAAAACATTTAAAAATTACAATTTCATTTGGGAAGGGCTTCTATTTTCTCCTCAGATCTGGCTGCAATATAAACTTTTCTGCAAAGTGAAAACAATAATTCAGTTTCTGCTTTCGCAAATGTTTCTGTTTTTCCTTTGTACATACCCTTTCTTACGTCATGCTGACTTTTGTAATAGCAAGTTTCTTCTTCATTTTTCTATTAAACTGTTTGGGCTGTACGTGAAATATTTGCCATTGCATTTTTAATTTTCTGATTTCACTGCATCTTTTCCGAAGTGGGAAGAACTGCTATTAACTTTCATGGACCAAATTATATAAAATGATACATACTGGAAGTAGCAAGGCATTATGCAAATAGAAACGTAAAGTATGCTCTATTGAAAAAAGGGCACTTTGTAACATTGCATCTTAAACTGAACATGGAGTTTCAACAAGACACAACTTGCTAAGAGCTAAAGATGTCTTTGGTCTTTGACTTGGTTCTAGACTTGAAACATAAGGAAGTCTGTTCTCTTTAATCCATATGAGTGCAAAACCCATGACCTTGTAAGATTTGAAGCCTCTGCTAAAGCGAAATGGAATATGTACAACTGCATTAAGTATGTAGAAGATTACCCAAAAGTCTGTACTTAATATTAGCTTTCTGTGCACTGTATGTACTCCTCAAGTGCAAATTTTCTTTTGAAGATATAAAAGTCACTGCAGAATCCTGCTGCAACAGGAAACCGTCAGTAATGTATATAAAGTCTGTGCTGAGAAGGGCTGGTGACAAACCAGGTGAATTAATTTGAATCTTCTGAGAAAGGCAGCAGCAGACCTGGAAAGTAGGAGAGAACAGCCTACAACAATTACTGTCTGTAATAACAGCCTTCGGGTTCAAAGAGGTCGGTGGGGACATTCCTGTTGTAGAGAAACTAGTAGTTGAAGTTTCATTTAATAACAAAACTTCATGCAGTGTCTTTAACAAGCATAAAACTTGATAGGTAGAGGAGAGACATCTAGCATTCAACCAGCTAAAGTTACTTTTTCTATGGAATTAAGGTTGGAGCCAGGAAGAAATTTTTATTACTGTTCATTATTATTTATGCATGCTGCATTTCTATATGTAAAACAAGCAATCAATATCTTTTCCAGTCTTTTTCATCACTGAATGCTTGCAGGAAAAAGAGTTTGACTTACTTTACTTGAACAAACAAAGTTACCATGGAATCCATCCCAAGTACCTGAAATTGTTGTTTGCTTTTAATAGCAAAACTGATCTTAAAAATAAATAGCAACGTAACCAGAGAAAAATTGACAGTTAACTTCATCACTCCTTCTCAGAGCTGAATTTTGTCTTGTTTCAGTTTGACTGTAACTGAGGCAAGAAACAGAAATGCTCATGACTTGCTGTACATTGGGAATATGACAAGAAGTCCTCATTTGCAGGCAACAATGACTCATAAAGGAAATACCATGATGCAAAGGATTTTTCTTTCTTTCATTTGTGGTTTGATTTCTGTCATCATTATTTTATAGTCATAGGCAGAGCTGGATGCCAGTCAAGCTTTAAAAACAAAGAGAAGTGAGCCTGAAGCAAATCACCTTGCACACTGGCAAAGTTCAGAACTGACTTCTCTCACCAGGCTCGTTTTTCCTTTTGGGTGTGATTGGAGAATAAAATTTCTCACAGCAAAACCTAAATGTTTTGAGACTTCCTTTCAGCATGTGTCAGGATGAATGCAAATCCCTTGACTCTACTCGTTCCCTCTCCTCACTAGCCATGCTGTTTCCTATATTCCTTCACTGCTTCTCTGCATCAGTCACTGTCTTTCCCCTTTGCTTTCAAACATGTTAATGTATCTCTCATGCCACCTTATGAAACATCCCCTACATCCCATCTGCTTCCATCACTGTCACTTGTTCTCTTGTTCGTGCCTCCCTCTGTGTTTCAGCTCCCTGAGCAAACTGAGCCATGGCACAATTTCTAGGCTGATCATTTCCATGAGTACGTTGCATGTCTCTAAAAGTCTTCACTTCTTTCCCTGTTGCAAGGCTTGCCTCTCTTATGTGAATGCCCCAGAAACACACAAGGCACAGAAGACCTTAAATGCATGGAAAATGACTTCTATAGACTCATTTTCCAACTGCAAAGGGAAAGTGACACAGATGCCACCCTGCACTGTTCCTGCTCTGTTTTTTAGGAATGTTGTCAATGTTGTGGCTTTTTGTCTTTTGTACTGAAGGTCTGTACAAAGAGTGCTAGGAAGTTCGTTGGTTTGTTTTGGTGCTGTCAAGTGTTCTGTGGCACGTCTAGTGGGGTTCTCAGGCACTTTCTGCATACAGTAGACAGTGTTTAAAAGAGAAAGACATGGCTGAGCCAATTACACTGTTCAATCCTCAGTCCCTAGAGTCACAGGTAATGAGTTCTAGTTGTTCTGCTGCCTTCTGTTTGGACAGGAAGCTTCCATTTTTGTAGGAGAGAATACCACTAGAACAGCATAGCATGGCCAACTGAGGAGCACTGTGGAGTCTTTTCCTCCAGTGTGCTGCAGACGCCACTTCAAAATTTTCATTCGTTCTACTTCAGAAGCTGAGACAGAGGAGTCCAACATCCAAAACCACCTCTTCTTTTTCTGTTCTTGTTCTCCCCAGTGTCTGACTTGCCTTTAGCAGGAGGGACTTCAGCTTTCTCATTGAGATAGTTGTCCTTGAAGACTCTGCCATCTCGTGGTGGTCTTCTCTGTTGACTGCTCCTTGACTGGGAGTTACCCCTTTGGCAGGATAAACCCAAATTGCATCTTGTGTGAGTGCTCCATGCAGAATGTAAGACCTAACAAGTTACAAGTTGGAGAAAGTTAGTATTATACTCTCCACACTGCAGTTGAGAAGCTCAACTGTGGGAAAGTGAAATGAACATGTCTGTTTCTGCACTGGTCAGAAATGTGGACCTTGCTGCCTCCTTTCAGCTCTAAGCTTTAGCTTCTATTCCATTTTCTCTCCTTCTCCCTCCCTCTAACAGCTCAGCTCTTTTCATAAAGAAGGAAATATTTTCTGCAGTGTTGCAACAATACATATCTGAAATTTGAAGAAAGCCCATACCCAGCTTTTCCTTCCTGATATTCTTGGCACTATGACATCATAACCCCTGCATATCCTGTCACTAAAACAAATGTACAAAACAGTTCCAATTCTCCTCTTTAATTGGAACTAGCTTGTTTCAAGGAGCTGAAGAGGCAGACTACTCACAAAGGTTAGTGTAGAGAAATACATCATTGTCTTGCAGGATGTTCTAAGTGGGTCTCTTGAGTATCAAGGTCAGAGTTTATTTAGCAGCAAGTTCTACTGGTATGAATCATCAATAGTGTTTCTTACACAATTTATCAATGCCTGGCAATTATACTTTATTCTCTAAAGAATTTCTACACTTTTTCTCAGGAAACAGTGCATATTTTTAACTCTTCACTCTCCTTTTCAAGTATAATTTTCACTTTCTATGACACAAAAGAATAGATATGAGATAGCACTGTGTGCTGTTGAGCAGGTTTTAGGTCAAAAGTCTGTTTTGTATCAAAACCAGGACTTCTTCAAAAGCAAAGTTGATTGAGAAGGGATTAATTTTCAGTAAAATTCTGGTTTTCTTAATTTTCTGTGCTTTAAAAAACATTATTTGGGGGCAATAGAATGCACAATAATTTTTTGAAAATTCCTAATGGGGCAAAAAAACGCCTTCTTTTACACTGGAAAATTAATTAATGTTTTTTTTTCAGCAGCCTAATCCATGCTTTGGTAAAATTGATGAACTAGTATTTCTGAAAATTCAGGATGTTTTTTACCATTTTGGTGAACGAACTCAGAAGAATGAACCTCTGTTAGCTGACAGACTAAATGTGGCTGGGCCATCCTGGCTGAAATGGCTCTGAAATTCCAGGTGCTGGCACCTGCTGTCTCTAGAAATAAGCTAAAGCACTTGAACTGGGGAAGGATCCAGCAGTTGCCAAACAGGCAGTAAATCACGAACTCTACCTCATGGAGTAGCCAAGAGGTTTATCCACTTTTAAAGGAGTACTGGAAAACAGAGCAGGTAGTAAAGTTACAGGCAGCATTTTGCACACCCGTCATTGCTTCTTGGACTATAACTCACCATCTCTAAAAAACCAAACAAACCCAAAAAAAACCCCACACACACCCCCAAAAAAAAACCCCACACAAATAAAGACCAACAACCCCCACCCTCTCATTGATTACTGAGTAGTGGAGAGACACATTTTTCAAAAAAAAGGTTGTTGTTTCTGCATACAAATAATACCTAGTCTCACTGTCTTCAGCTTTTGGTAGCCCAAGTACATATTTCTTGTCCATTACATGCTATGCCTGTGAGACAATGCTCCCAGACAAGCTCCTGGCTTTGGTGGAGTGCTGCAACCTGTATGGGACATGGTGAGGATGCACAGAATCATAGAATCATCGAATGGTTTGGGTTGGAAGGGACCTTAAAGATCATTGAATTCCTGTCACCAGCAGGGACACCTCCCACCAGACCAGGTTGCTCAAAGCCCCATCCAGCCTGGTCTTGAACACTTCCAGGGAAGAGACATCCGTAACTTCTCTGGGCAACCTATTCCATTGTCTCACCACCCTCACAGTAAAGAATTTAATCCTAAAATCTAGTCTAAATCTCCCCTCTTTCAGTTTAAAACCATTACCCCCCATCCTATCACTCCACTCCTTCATAAAGAGTCCCTCCCCGTCTCTCCTGTAGCCCCTTCAGATATTGGAAGGCTGCTTTAAGGTCTGTCTAGGGCCTCCTCTTCTCCAGGCTCAACAACCTTAACTCTCTCAGCCTGTCCTCATAGGAGAGGTGCTCCAGCCCTCTGACCATCTTCATGACCCTTCACTGGACTTGTCCCGACAGGTCCATGTCCTTCCTGTGCTGAGGACTTCCTGTGCATGTGGCCTCATGTTACATTTCTGGAGGCCCTCGGTGTTTCTGATGGACCTGTCCAGTCAGAGCTTCCCAGCGTTTCATCAACTTCTCTGCTCTTACAGCATCAAAAGAACCTGACCGACCTAAAATACTAACCAGCTGCAAACTCACACCCCACCAAACTGACATTTCAAGATTCCGAATGTGTCTTCAAACTTTTTCCTGCAGTTAGGCAGAGTAGCTATTTCCTTTTTGGGAAAACATCAGATTACCATGTAACTGAAGTCCAGGAACTTGGTCTTTGGTGCAAATACTAAAGATCACAAGACTCTCCATCTTTCTGTGGAGTGCTTTTCGCAAGCTGTGCCTTGGACTGTGGCTGAAGTTTCCCAACGTTATTTGTGGAGATGAGGAATGTGGCAGGTTACCTCGTGTCTGTATATGGTGGAGAGGTTCTTTGCCTCAGGGAGCTTATATAGTTGAGATGATCAACAAAGCAAACATTCCATATGAAAATATGGAAGTGACTGTCCTGTTAGTGCAGAGTAGGGACAGTCATTCCTATGCGTTGTGCCAGCCTTGAAACTGGACCTGACCGAAGAAGCTGTTGTGATGTGGTGGGTGCAGAGTCAGGGCAGAGCCAGCATTCAGACCTTTCTATCAGCACGTCGCTGAGTAGAGTTGAGCTGAGAGCTGAATATGTCTGCCCTGTGCTTAAGGAGATCTTTTGTGTTCAGTAGTAGCAGGGGGCTACGCTGCCTTCTGATCTTTCCTCTTTTTGGGGGGGGATTCAGAGGAGCGTTGCTAGACTTTGGTATTAAATGCAGCCAAGTCATCCAGAGCTGCTCTGTGGGTTGGGCTGCAGGGCGAGAAACTCACTTCCACCAGCTGTGCAGATGGGGACAGGGGCTTTGCTGAGAAGTACATGAGGTGGGAAAGGGAGGAGCAGGGGTGCTGTGGGCTCACCTCCCTAGTTATGCAGCGGAGAGATTTGTTTCTGTTATAAATAAGGAAATAATAACCTCACTGGAGTGAGAGGAACGGGGGAGAGAGCCAAGTTGCAGGAGTCCTGGGATCTACACATCACTTCAACGTAGTCATTTCACTTAAATCAGCACAAAGGCGTGTGTCTGCCCACGCATTTTGGTCAAAAGTGCCTTGTTTCAGGTTGGAAGACATGTACTTGGAGCTGATTTATGAACTGTGTTTGGACACCCACTTTTTTTTTTTTTTTTTTTTTTTGCACCTACGTGATTGAATGTGATATTTCATCCTAGTAAAATCAAACTGGTACAGTTGAGTGTGTGTTGGCAGACACTGGACATGTCTTCTCTGGGCACAAGTTGTGAAGCAAAAATAAGGAGGTAGATTTGACAGACCTATCACCAAGTCTGGGAGCAGTATCACCATGTCAGCATAGCACTAAACCCGGTGTAATTAGCCTGGCCAAGAGGCAGAGTTTATTTTCTTTGGCTCCGTGCCATGCTGTCCAGGCAGTATTGAGCTAGCTATTAAACTAGCATTCCCTCGGGGACTCTGTTTTGCAAGATGAGAGTTCAGTGGTGTAGGGGTTTGTTTTGTGGCTTTTTGTGTTGTTGTGATGTTGGTGGTGGTTTGTGGTTTGGGGTTTTTTTGTTTGATTTTTTAGCGAATTATGGTCAGTAAAGCAGAAGGAGGAGTCTTTTCAGTGTTCTTGGCTTCAGAGCTTGCTATGGACCTCATTCTCTTCATCAGAACAGGCCAGTGTGTTCAGCATATGATAAGACCTAACTACATTGAATTTTTGGGGAAGGCTTTAACTTTCATATAAGCCAAGGAGGCTCTACATATGAGAAAAAAAGCTTTTAAGAGGAAGAAGGAAGACCTGCAAATTTCGGGGGCGTCACAGGATTTTTCACATAGAAATGGTAAAATTTGTTCTTCTAGAATGCTCCTGATACACTGTGTCCCCACTCTCAAAGACAGAAGGTTTTGTCTAGCAAATGTCCCATCCCAGAATATCCAGCAAGCTTTAGGTACACAAAGGACAGAGGGGTCTACTAGGATACCACACTGCTTGACAGGCATTCATGAATTAAAAGAGGGTACACTTTGTTTTCAAGCTTATCCTTTTTTTGTTTTCAGAAAAAAATATTATTATTAGAGGGGAAACTGTGTTACTTGTTGGAAAATGTACTTTTTATTTTAGAATGGAAAATGTTACTTTGTGGAAAATGTCCTTTCTATTTTACTTGTTTTGGAGTTATTAAGCCTGCTGGTTGCCTTTCAGAGTTTATTAAAGCTGATTCTGGTTTCATCAGAGCCTGTGATAGCAGAAGGACTGTAGATTTGGCTTATGTTTATTTTTACTGCGCAGTCTTAGAAAATACAAACCATGGTCAGATCTGTGAAAGTACCTTAAAGTATCTGTGCAGGTGCCTTAAATGGTATATTGAACAAGCAGAAATAGCACTGCTGGGGAAGCAGCAATGTAAAATGCTCATGGATCAGGTGAACAATGAAGAGTGGAACAGAGCAGAGGAAATCCTCCCAATCCCCTAACTTTTGACTGATCAAGATTTCTCCCAGACTCCTAATAACTGCTTGAATGTGTTCTTACTGCTCTGTAAAACTTCCTCTGTTGGCTCAACTGTGTGCTCATAAAAATTCAGTGAGTTATCATAGTTTCCACAGAGAAATTATCTGGACAAATGTTTAATTGCAATGAAAAGTAGCCTTAAATGCAATTCATGGGCATCTAGAAGATCTTGTCTTATTCTCTTACACAAAATTTTACTCTCTAAGGTATTCTGTGGACAAGCCATTCCCATAACAGAAGGAAGTTTACAAAATGTAGACCAAAAGGACTGGCCACTTGGGAGATGTATGGGAACGTTGTCAGAGTATGCAGGGATGCCATGAGGAAGGCTAGGGCCTACGTGGAATTAAACCTGGTAAGGGATGTCAAGGACAATAAGAAGGGCTTCTTCAAGTACATCAGCAGCAAAAGGAAGACAAGGGAAAATGTGGGCCCATGGCTGAATGAGGTGGGTGCCCTGGTGATGGAGAATGCAGAGAAGGCGGAGCTACTGAATGCCTTCTTTGCTTCAGTCTTTACTGCTAAGGCTGGCCCTCAGGAACCCAGACACTGGAGGTAGGAGAGAGAGCCTGGAGAATGGAATAATTTACCCCAATCATGGAGGATTGGGTTAGAGATCATTTAAGCAAAGCTGGCACCCACAAATCCATGGACCCTGATGGGATGCATTCATGAGTGCTAAGGGAACTGGCAAATGTTGTGGTGAAGCTGTTCTCCATCATCTTTAAAAAGCCTTGGAGAATAGAAGAGGTGCCTGAGGACTGGAGGAAAGCCAATGTCACACCAGTCTTCAAAAAGGGCAAGAAGGGGGATCCAGGAAACTACAGGCTGGTCAGCCTTACCTCCATCCCTGGAAAGGTGATGGAACAGCTCATCCTGGAAGTCCTTTCTAAGCATGTAGAGGAAAAGAAGGTCATCAGGAGCGGTCAGCATGGATTCACCAAGGGGAAATCATGCTTGACCAATGTGATAGTCTTCTATAATAAGATGACTGGGTGGGTGGATGAAGGGAGAGCAGTGCATGTTGTCTACCTTGAGTTCAGCAAGGCTTTTCACACTGCCTCCCATAATATCCTCATAGGTAAGCTTAGGAAGTGTGGGTTAGACGAGTGGACAGTGAGGTGGATTGAGAAGTGGCAGAATTTCAGAGCTCAGAGGGTTGTGACCAGTGGTGCAGAGTCCAGTTGTAGGCGTGTAACTAGTGGTGTTCCCCAAGGGTCACCACTGGGTCTGTTCTTGTTCAACATATTCGTCAATGACCTGGATGAGGGGACAGAGTGTACCCTCAGCAACTTTGCAGTTGACACAAAACTGGGAGGGCTGTCTGACACACCAGAAGGCTGTGCTGCCATTCAGAGAGACCTAGACAGACTAGAAAGTTGGGCAGTGAGGGACCTAATGAAATTCAAGGGCAAGTGTAGGGTCCTGCACCTAGAGGGGAATAATGCCATACACCAGTACAGGTTAGGGGCTGACCTGCTGGAAAGAAGGTCTGTAGAGAGATAGAGCTTGGAGTCCTGGTGGACAAGTTGACCATGAGCCAGCAATGTGCCCTTGTGGCCAAGAAGGCCAATGGCATCCTGGAGTACATTAAAAAGAGCGTCACCAGCAGGTGGAGGGATGTCATCCTCCCCCTCTAATCTGCCCTGGTGAGGCCCCATCTGGAGCACTGTGTCCAGTTCTGGGCTCCCCAGTTCAAGAAGGACTACTGGAAAGAATCCAGCAGAGGGCAACCAAGACTATCAAGGGAATGGAGCACCTCTCTTATGAGGAAAGGCTGAGAAACCTGGGTCTGTTCAGCCTGGAGAAAAGAAGCCTGAGAGGGTCAATGCTTATAAATATCTAAAGGGCAGGTGTCAAGAGGATGGGGTCAGGCTCTTCTCAGTGGTGCCTGGTGACAGGACAAGGGGCAACAGGCACAAGCTGGAACACAAGAAGTTCCATCTGAACATGGAGAAAAACTTCTTTATTTTGAGGGTGTCAGAGCACTGGAACAGGCTGCCCAGAGCGGTGGAGTCTCCTTCTCCAGAGGTCTCAAAACCTGGCTGGATGCGTTCCTGTCAAGTCTGCTCTAGGTGAACCTGCTTTGGCAGGGGGGTGGGACTAGATGATCTCTGAAATTCCCTTCCAATCCCAACAGAATCAATTCTGCGATTCTGCCGTAACAGTTATCATGGAGATCATAGCATTCAGTGATGGCTCGGGTACATGCTGGTACATGCTCTCCATGGTAGGGAACACAAAACTTCTGCCCTCTTCCACCGCTAAATCTCTGAGATTGCTCACTTACCTTATTCTTTTCTACTTTCATTTTTCTCTTTAACCAGGTAAATTAATAGTCCTGGACTTTACTTCCACCTCTCCCTCAATACTGTTTTGTGAAATGCTGATAACTTGAAATCCTTATCTGTCTGGGGATACTGGCCAGATTTTTATGTTTGTAATGTCCTTGATCTAGGGTAGAATTCAACTTCAAGGGATGTCACCTGTCTTTTAGGTATCTTAGGTGGAAGCTGGAAGCTGCATAATCAAGAGGTGCATCCAGATTGCTTAAATAATTCAAAACCAAACCCCCAAACATATTCCTAATGAGCTAACCATCAAGTTCTTATTAAGGCAATGTTTTCCTTCTAGGCACGGAAAAACCTCTGCAAGTTCAAGTGTAGATGCTACTGCATGACCACCTG
>JAHREE010118598.1:0-26100 GCA_033628505.1 Tringa tobata | reverse complement strand
TATGTCTTCACTTCCCAGCTAAAAACTACTATAATCTTTCCAGGATACAGTCCCATCAACAAGGAAAAAACATGTCACCAGTACCATTTATCCTAAATAGGATGCGTATGTCCATTTACCTAGAATGACCCCTCTTACCACACTCAACGAGGCACCAGATGGGATTTAAATACATTCCCCCCATCCTAATACTACTTAAGCATTTCCCACTGTGGTATATCAGATGAATTAGTACCTGCTACAGAACAATGGAAATGCAGTTCAGACCAATTCCTTCCTGAAATGATATGAAGTGTAAAAAAACCAAACAAACAAAACCAACCCTATGATCACGCAGAAAACAACGTACGATAGTCAGTCCACAAAACTAGTTAAAAACAAAATCCCTCATTACTTCAAACAGTGATATTAAATGTGGAGTTAAAACTGCATGGGCGGCAACAACGTGTTTTTCATTTTACATACACATTTTCTTACAGGCATGCCAAGGCATCTGAATAATTAGTAACTTTTTTAAACCTGCCTTGGTCCAAGTAGTTGGCTACAATCAACTGCAAAATAGTAAGACATCAGGGTCTCTAGAAAATCCCAGCCATTATCTGCTCAGTTGAATATCTGCCACAGAAAATAAATTAAAAGCTACCTTGTAGTTTGGAAGGTCAACAAGGCAAACTACAGGTACCTCAGAACTAAAACATGAAACCCCAATCACAATAGAATGTTGGGGTTGTTTGTTGTTTGTTTAAATTACCACTGTCCATGACCTTATCAAAAGGAAAAAGACTTTCAAGGGAGATAAAGATCAACTAAAATACCAGACTTGGAAAATCCAGGCCTTTTCACTATAGAAGTAGAGAAGAAGACTCATTGACAGGATGCATCTTATCAGAGAGGACGGGTTCTGACACCGACATTCACCCAGCACGAAGTCACGATGGAAGAATGTATGCCTCCCAAATGAATCCTGAAGAGGCAGGTTAAGAGGAAGATGATGATTACTCCCAGTCAATTGGACCAGTAGATAAAGACTGCATCAGCTTCCTATCAAGCCAACCATTACCTTATCCTCATCTTCACTAAGCTTGGGAAACTCAAATTCCACCAGGTGCTCAGGTGAATATAGACCATCACCACAGTTTAGGAAGTCCTTACTAACCTAGCAAAAAAAGGCTTTTCCAGGCACTGGAGTACCTTCTTGGACCTGGCCAAACAAGTGCAGAGTAGTTATGTACATCATAACAGCAGACATTCATCACACTACGTATTTTCACTGTCATTTACATCAGTCCCAAGCCCCTGAGCTGCATACAAGGCAGCCAAACTGCAACACAGAAACTACCAGGTTGAATGTCAAGGTGGAAACCACGCAATGCTGTCACAGCCAGCATCCTGAATGAGCAAATAGCCACAGTTTCCTTGAATCCAAAGCAAGTCTGTCCTCCTTTCTTAATATCACTAGAAACTTACTCCAAAAGCTTCCTTCCCTTCACAAAACATAATTCTATGACTATTTAGAGCTCTAACAGTAGCTATCTGCTCCCAAAGCAGATTGGGCAAGGTCCCTGACAAGAGAACAAGAAATGGATTCAGAAGCAAATTAGTAACTATTTTAGGTACCCATGACACTTGGCATTTGTGTCTAGGTAGTGGAGCCCAACGCCATCCATCGTCCAAGAGGACAAACAAATAAGGTACAGTCTACACCTTGAGGAGGTTCTACTGAAGAAAGAAGCAGCCAGTAATCTTTGTGAGCAAATGCCATCATTTGTAAAGAAGGAAGCCTTTAGAAGGTCAGAGTCAGTCGAACAAAGCTTTTGCGTTACAAAGAACTTGCAATCTAGGGAGCTCTGTAACCCTTGCTATGAACAGAATTTCTGAAGAAAACTGCTCAGGTATTCAAATTCTGTGATTTGTCAGAGCCATGGGGCTTGTTAACTCTGCTAAGTCACTGCTACAGGAGACCTAGATGCCAGGGGAAAGAAAACCTACCTTTTGAAAAATGACCTGTTCTCTTCAACACTGCTTTTCACAACAGCACAAGAATCATGGGCCAATATTAGGAGCACACCAGCTTGATCTTACAGGCTACCACCCATAAGCTGATTCAACAGACAGGCATTAATCTTTTCATTTGTATATATTTTGGTGAAGTCTGATTAAATTCAGAACTTCTATGATGTTTGAAGTTTCAAAATTGAGTGCAAATATCCCAAATCTAGGTCATCTTCTGCAGATAAAAAGCAGACTTTTTACTAAAAGAAGCCTAGAAAAAATAATTTAAAAAAAGAAACAACACGTAAAATAAAATATACCCATGTTATCTTGGAGAACATACATTTGGAGGCACCAAATACAATATCTTACACAGGATTTCAAACCAGTTGTTTCAGATAAGTGTTACTGCTATTGGTAGGTGACCTCCTGGAGCAGACAGCACTTAAATTTAATATAGATCTTTATCACAATTATATCTGAATGTTTCTTTCATAGCAAAAGAAGTACAAAAAACCTCTGAATATTACACGAGTATTCGGCGTTAATTTTACAAGTTAAGAACAATACACTTTTTTTACTATGCCTTTTTTATATAATACACTGTTTATATGTTTCCCACATTACTTTTACTCTCCATGTATTTATAAGCTCTCTGAGAACAAATCTATCCAAACAACCCGTAATATTGGAGAAGGAACAGTCGATGCAGAACAACGTACTCGGACAGTGTATCTTCCACATACTTCATTAATACTAAACCTGGCAAGTTGGCTTTAATAAAAGGAAATCCACAATGGAGTTCTGGATAGGGAAGTACCAAAACTTAAAGACAACCATTGCTTTGGTCTATCGATCCATACAGGAACCAGTCTGATTCTCAGTTCACGCTTTAAAGCGAGGCTCTTTGCTTGAGAACTACTGAGGAGGTGATTATTAGACTTCAATAAGTCACTGCGAGTGATGGTGGAAGCCTGTACGCAGCATGGAGCATTCAAGAAATGATCATACAGCAGTAATTATGTCATTTCATCCAACAGGCTTGAGTTATTTAAAAAATTAACAATTAGTTGCTGTCTAATAAAAGTTCAGCTCTGAAGTATAATAAGCTATTATCATATTTCCCAAGAAAAAAACAGGTCCTACTTCTCCACTATGCATGGTT
The DNA here is from genome assembly GCA_033628505.1 of Tringa tobata. Lineage (NCBI taxonomy): Eukaryota > Metazoa > Chordata > Aves > Charadriiformes > Scolopacidae > Tringa > Tringa tobata. Next base: position 22,943 of record JAHREE010118598.1, on the reverse strand, counting down.
TTAAAAATAAATATGAATTCTTTTGCTTTATTAACATCACAAACCTGAGGCAAGGGACAAGCAAGCAAGGGAAGAAAAGAGCCTGGGGCATCCAACTTCACACCGAAAATAATTTGAAAGCTTAATCAAACCCCTTGCCTTACTGAAAACATACTAGCAAACCACACGTGAGTAGTGGCACTGTATTTACTCAAAACCAACACCTTAAAGGTACTATTTCACCTCTAATCCACCATATTGCTGCAGCACGCAAACTATGTAACCGCGGAAAGCTTTGAGATCATTCCAAAATCAGAAGGAAAGAGAATAAAACAAGAATCTGGCATATGCTCCTAAGAGACTCATACACGCTTGGTATCTTAATTCTAATTTCCTTCTGAAGTGCTGTTATCTCTCACCCCCATTCCAAACAACAGTTGATCACATTGGTAATCGGCTTGGTTTCAATCAATTTGGATGGCCAGAAGTCAAAGGGTCTCATGCTATATTTTAGGTTACATTAACAAAATGCAAGGCAGCTTCTATCACAGTCTTGACATAATTTTCCTTAGGTTCTCCTAGTTCCGCTCCAAGGTCATGTGGATATTCCATAGGGCACCCGCTCTAGAAGCACAGCTGTATGTTCAATTTAAAGACCGCTTCCAAGTCCCTTAAATGTTTGGGGTTTTTTTAAGCCTTAGTTAAAATACCAGTGTATTCCGTTATCACTTATCTCTTAAGAGAAAAAAATTATTTTCAACAGTAACTGAGCCAGAAACCAGTTTCTAAAAACGTCCCCATCAATTTTTAAAGTTACACTTCTTCTAAGAGTGAGAGCATGAGTTGAAAGGGCTTTTTTTGTGTATGTGTAGTGAAGGCATATTAAAACAGACACAAAAAGCCTGGCATATTAGAAAGCCAGGTGTCCAATTTTTCCTTAATGGCTGGAGGCAAAGAGGAAAAATAGCTTTGACCCACTTCTGCAGAAACCCATATGACCACTCCACTTTAAGCACACATGAAAACAGAATGCATTCCTATTCTGTTAACTCATTCTCCGCAGAAAACAGCTGAAACTAAGGGATTTTTAATTCTCTTCACTTGTAAATATGCTCATATAAGTTATCTCTGGTAAAAAAAAAATATTCAAAATTATTACTATTATTTTCAGACACATACCATAGCACAGGTCTTACTGGAAAAGCTTGGAGTGGAGGGAATCAAAAAATAAAAATCACAATTCTCTTTCAAGAGTCATAGATAAAATCCTCATTCTAACAGCAGTGTCTGTATCATTCCCACTAGGGTTACTTTGCTGCAAAAGCAACACTTGCAGTGAATAATCATCAGCATAGACACAGAATACTGATAACTGCCTTTGAGAATATGGAAGCTCATCAGGGTAACAGAATTACCAGAATAAAGGCGGGTTATTTACATATATTGAGCTATCCTTTCTCATCCAGCTTTGTCCTTATTCTTAAAGCAACCCATCCTCCAGAACATTTTTTTTTCCTATTACAACAGCAAAACCAAGCAGCTACCTGCATGCAAGCAATATAGGATATTTCCACATTCAAGAAAAACATTATGTCTTTTTATAACCCAGGTGAAATTGACATATCAAGCATATGTTCAATTTTGCTCTTTCAAGTTGTAGATGCTGAGAAGAGTCACCTCAAATACCTTGCATTTGTAACAAACCCATTATTCTTCTCTCCATCTTAGAAGGCTTAAGAGCCTTACACCCTTTCTTTCAAGGTCAAGCACCAGAGTTGGTTTCTCCATGCTGACCTCAGCTGACTCCAAGTCTCAGCAGTTACAGACAACTGATCAAAAACTCTACACCTCGATTTAAAATGATGACCAAATCACCTTCCCTGGGTTCACCTCCTCCTCTGCGTGTCTTTACAACTTATTTAACAAACACCATTGTCCTGGAAGTATATTGCCACAAATTAGACTTGTAAAGAGAGCCTAGGGCAAGAGAAAGGACAGGAGAGAAAAGAGCAACCAAAAAAAAAATAAAAATCACCATAAGCACCTGTAAGGAAGAGTTAATCTTAACTGCACTTAGAAACACACTCAAGTTTACTGCTCCCAACAGATATGTGTATCACAGCATTAAACAAAAGGCTAAAGATGTGAAGGTGACTAACAGCAGAGAAGCACAGAATCACAAGAGTTCCTAGAAAGTCACTTTTGACCTTTCTGTTATCGAGGAAGCACACCCAGATGATAATTATTTAACAAAAGTTCAAAAAAAAAAAAATCTCTTACATGCTCACTTATGTGGTGTACATTTTAAACATTCTGGAAGAGAAAAAAAAACAAGGACCTCATCTTTAATATCCTCAGCAGATCCACGCACAGAAGACTGACAAGCCAAGCATCATGAGCAGCAGATGGGATAAGGCTCAGCAGAAACCACAGCCATATGCTAATTTGCTATTAATTACAGAAGCTGTCAGGACTACTGCAGTACTATACACTAAGAAAGGGCGTCAATTAAACACATCCATGAAGAAACATCTTTGACTAATAGCAGCTTTTGATAAAAATATAAATTATTTTAGGGACCAAAACAATAGGGTAGGGAACCTGCAGTGATTACGTTTGCTGTGACACACACACAGAATAGGATGTCCACGACTGGAAAAAGACATGCAAGGCATCAGCTCAAATGCTAAACCCAGTCCTCACTGGTTTAGGGTAGAACATTTACCATGACCTGCTCCCAAATAATCCTTCCTTGTGTTAGCCTCCTTTATGAAGGTTTTGGACTGCTGACTTGAAAGCTCAGGAGTATCAACAGATTTTTAAGGAAATGTTGTTACTCATTGCTTCGCTTGCACACAAGTTAGTAAGATAAACATGCCAACAGGTAAAAACTAAAGCTCACTTCACAATTTCTTACCTCAACGTCCTATCAGTGTCGCCCATAACACAAATGACTGAATTTGTCCTGCCAAAGTTTGCCTAAAGGGAGAAACAAAGCTAACCAAGCTCCATATTCCTAAAGAGTTCAGTGGGCATGTAAACAGATCAAGTTTTTTCCATCAATATTTTCATGACCCTCTCAAAGCAGAGAAAGATCAACACCTCTCCACGTATCTATCAATGTTCTTTCCCTTCAAAGAGAATTTCCAACAGATTCTGTAAAGAGCAGTTTGTCAATAAAAACATAATTTAGATTTATATCCCCACCTACGTCGCTTCCTAGAGATTTTAACCCAGGGCTGGTAGTCATTTGTCCTTCCAAGTCTTATCAGCCAGAGCTGCTCAAAGCCGAGGCAGACAAGGAAAGAGATGTCAAGGAAGTATAGAAGCAACTAGAAAACTTAAGGAATTTCCTTCCCCTCAACACACAAATCCTTAGCTGCTAACTAAGTACTTGTCAGTGTGAATGAATAACAGCAAAGAATATTTCATATATCATCTGGAAAGAGCCAAGCCCCTGAGATCTCATTATCAGAACCAAGTGCCCCAGCTGACATGAATTATTTACTGCAAACCAGTGCTTTTGATTATGCACATGCATTATATGCTGAAGGTGCATCTGTGCCCCAGTTTTAAAACAACCATGTGGAAACAAAGCCAGAAATGGAGCTAAAATATAACATTCATTCCACAAAACAAGATGATGCTCTTGGCTGATAAGATGAAGCTTACCTATCACATGTGATAGTACACAGATGTTTTCAATTCAACCTGAAGGTAAATGATAATAGGATGGGGAACACATGCATTTTCTTTCCTTTTCTTTTGACAAACTGTCAGAAAACAAAATTCTTGGTCTTAATCACAGGTACCCAAAGCACAAAGTAATTTATTTCATTTATCTGAGTGACGTTACACAGGGAGACACAGAGACATCAGAATTCACTCGTTCTTACTACGCTCCTCTGGTTTAGGCCTGTTTCTATCCTCTATGGTGTGCTTTCAGAAGAAAATCTATTACCCAGCCGAGGCACACCGACTGACACAGCATCCAAACTCAGACAGCGGGACCTGCCTTTGGATGGAGGAAGACTGAGGAAGAAGGGACCCTTCCCCTTCTTCCTCCATCAGACAGCAGCCATACGTAAGTGGGTCTCCTCACCACGGTTTCATTAAAACAAATAGAACGAAACCTTACTTATTTCTCTAAGACCATACTATGCATTCAGGTTCATTTACTACTTCGTTTCGTTAACATCACCAAAGTCGGATGGATGTCTTCATGCCTATTACAGCCATCAAGGTGACTGCAAAACAGCAACGTGGTATCTTCCATTTTAGTATTAAATCCAGTCTTAAGCTTACTTATAGTCATTAATTTAATGTAAAAAGAATTTAGAATATTTCTAACACTAGCCTGAAAAACAATCCAAGTATGCATGAATACAACAGTCATTCCTGAATGGAAAAAAATCAACAATTGTCAAATGAATATTGGGGCGCTCGTTCCCATCACTGTGCCAGGCTGATTTAAGATACCAAAAAGTGAGTTTTCACACACTTGAGTTGACTGAAGAAAGTTTCTGAAGTTACAGCACCAACTAAAAGAAATTAAAATACAATTCTGGACAATTTGTAGCCTCTTTACGTTGTCTTTTCCAAAGTTTTCACTTGTACAACACAAAGCCTTTCCTCCTATACAAGGAACTCTTAATTGTACCACAAGTCTTTAATCCCTTGTTTAGTGAACACCACACTGCCCTGAAGGTAGACGAGAAGTACACATATAATAAATACAAAAAGCAGCTGAGGTCCCAACACCTAGTTTAAAGAGTTCAGATATGTTCAGTGCACACATTTACATTTGTTCCCTTTGCTCTTTACAGAGCAAACACAGAGTTTTTTGGAGGGGCCACAGAGAGGGAGGAGGAAAAGGAAACCTGTATTCGTCATGCTGCGGCTTCACCAGGTGGACCAGGAGGAACATCTGTTTATAGTACCTCTTCAGAACTCCTTATCAACTTGGAGATATTTACAACCAAAACACAGCACAGAGCAATTATCAGGCCAACAAGGAATGGGAACACGTCCTCTAGGGATCTGTAAGCATTCTACATTGTTAATTTTAACCAAACTAGACATCTCACAGGGGATCTTTTAAAAGCAATGGGATTTCATGTCCACAAGCTGTTCTGAAAACCTATCTACAAGCTGAGAGCAGCCAAAGAGAAACAGGATATACCCAGAGAATAACACCTCAGGTTACCATCCTGTATGCAGTGAGCACAGAATAACATTAGCACCTGAAAACAAACCAGTACTGACTTCTGCCATCTTACGTTCTAGGTTTACGGTGTTAAGATTTAGTTTTCCCTAAATTACACAAAACTACACTCATATGTCAAAGACACAAAGAACATTAGTCGTAAACAGAAGCAAAATAACATTTTTAAAACTGTTGGTGCAAATGCAAAATACTCCTACGTCCCTGCTCTGCTACCAAATACGTCTAAAATTAGTCGAGCGCTAAAATGCTAAGTGACCCAACCTTCTCTTATTTTTGCCCTCCCTAAAGCCTACCCCCTCTCCCAAATCTTCTAATTCCCACCATTTACATCCTCGAGACCCTCCCCAAAACACCAGCTCTCCTCTAAAAGCACCACACCAAAGAGCTTTCCCTGCAGATTTCTATATTACATCCTCTCTTGCAACACTGGCCAGCTGTCTTCTACAAGCCTTCTCCCCCAAAACAAAGGAGAAAGGACCCCGTACATCCAGTTAACAATCCTCACATACACAAGGTTTTAAAATCTGTGGATTTGGAAAGTACATTGCCACAAGTGTTCTCACGTAATGCACTGCCTGCTGCTCTCCCAGCCATCCAGGCAAGAGAAGGGAACTATTGAGCTCAGCTCTTGCATCTGTACACGGCTGCATCTTTACAGTTAACTGCCACCCTTGTTTGGATGAAAGAATATGGCTTTAAAATTCAAGCGACCATTTCAATGAGCTTCTCAGCGCTATTGAGCTGTAATGAGAAATAAAACTTCTTACCCAAGCAGAGTCTGCCTCAGATTAATGTAGTCAACACACCTCACGTTTCTAATCTAGCACTGCAAATTTACAAAGAGATTTAACAAGTATTACAGAAACAGAAGTCTTACAGATAAAATTACTGCTCATAGAAAGTTTGAAAAGCTGGAACAAGCACAAGACATAAATTGAGGTTATTTTGATTGCAGCAAAACCTACAACCAGAACGGATAGAGAATGAGGCACATTGGACACAAGCCCTCCCTTCAGCTGAACCCTCAGCACAAGCTAAGAAACAGAAATAGTTACCAAGCATGCACCGAGATGTCAATTATTAAAGCATCAGCCCAAAGATACACTAAATTCAAGGTGTCCCTTTCACATAATCAAGGACTACTTTTTTTTTCCTAGCAGCATTAAACCTACCTAAACATAAGGTCTGAATTGACAAACCACAGACAGAGTTTACCTAATGAAATAAAGCAATGTCAGTTTGCAATCGGAATTTCTATGCCATGCCTTGCATATTAACACCTCAAGTCTTAATTACAGGACGTTTCTATGGATTAAGCTCTATTACTGTGTGCACAGGCCAATACAACACTAAGAGGAAAGACTTGAGAATGCATTATGGGGTTTTTTTTTGGCAATACCATTCTCTTATTTCTGACATTTAGGCTTATTTTATTTAGATTCTTCAGTGCTGATTCAAACCTCTACCTTGAGGAGTTACCTGGGACATCCAGGATCTAAGTGATTTCCACATAACCGTTCTGTAATTCCTTCCTTCCTTCACTAGGTGTGAACCCTGGACATTTTAGCATCACTTTCACATAAAGCAAGCCATAAAAGATTCTCACCTACCAATGCCTTTACTTGCTCTAGATAGTTTTGATACAGCAACCCAAGATACCCCCAGAACACAAGCATTAACACCCTGACACACACAAAAGCAGGCCGAAAGAAACATTTTAAATCCGAATTACACATTTTTCTGCTAAGTGAGAGTTACTTGCACAAACTAGTTACTCCAGATGCTAATTCCACATCAGCAAGCACTGCTTTCAGGGCATTGTTTCCCATATGGCCCGGCAGAAACAAGCTTCTAGAAAGTCTGCAATTATCTTCACTGCTGTGAAACAAGAGAATAGGAGAAATACAGATGCATACCCATTTTTTTCTAGCTTATATTAAGTTCATTTATTCCACAACCACTGCATAACTGCCATAAAGCAGTTCACCTTTCGTGGTAACTTTCCACAAGGCCATATGACGATCAAGTTATGGCAAGTTCTACTTTTGCTTACAAGGAAAAAAAAGAGTTAGTGCCAATGCCTATGAAATCTGTGACAGTTCTAGGGAAGTTACATTTTCTCAGACATGGACTTGTTCTTTAAAAAATAAAAAGTATCTCTGAACTCATTCTTTTACATCTCACTAAGTAAAAATGGCCTGGGAATGTTCAAACATTGCTCTCTTGCTGTCTGACATCTCGAAACTCTGTTTCTTGGGGTTTTTTGGTGGTGGTTTTTTTTTTGTTTGTTTGTTTTAAACCTTGGCCAGTAAGGTGTGTCAGTCATACATTCCATACTTTTCTCATGGAAGCAGTTTTAAAAGTTGGGAGAGAAGAGATCTGAGCTCTCTCTCGAAATCATTAACTGAGCACGAGGCTGAAGTTCTGCCACAGATACTTACTTAATATCATTACTTCTGACACCTCTTAGTAATTTTCCAATTAAAACAGGTTGCTGAGAGATTCAGAGGCTCAAGTCTCATCTTATGCAGTAGCAAGATAAGGTGAGTGTGGAATAATCTCAGGGACTCAAATCAAAAGCCATCAGAGCAGCAGATGAAAGAGCTATCACGCATCACGCCATCCTAATGCCCTTGGAAAGCCTTCACAAAACCGTGCAACTTTAAAATTGTTCACTTACAGAACTGATTGCTAGTATTTCTTTAAATATAAAGCATCTGTGGGAACTGCAACACGCAAACTTAATTTACAGGGTCATCCTCACAACTGACTCAAAGACTGTCCTACCGCTCTTTAATAAAATGGCAGCACTATGCTGCCACAATTGCTACCATTTGTTAGCTTAATGGTGTCTAAGTATCAGAGAAAAGGAGTTATAATTCGAAGGTTCTGAAGTTCATCAGAGGATTTTATACTGTAAACAAGTCTCAGAGTCTTATCCCACGAAATCAAGCTTCACACAACTCTGATATGCACCCTAAGAGCCTGAATTCGGCTAAATCAATTTCCTTTCTTTATCTAATTTTAAAAAGCAGGATTAAAAGTTATAAACCAAAAGGCACACTAAAAAACTGCTTTAAGAGAATCAATTCTCATCCAGACTCATACTGTTAGAAAAGCCCCAGAACACTCTTAAGGAATCCTTATTACATGTATAAACCGTGAAGAAAAAGGAGTACACCTGGGAAAATCCACAACAAGGAATACTTACACAGTAGCTTTTTCAGCTCGACTCTTATCAAAAATAAGGCTTTCTTAATTTCTTCTGCAAGTCCCATGAAATGTAAAAGCAAACTTCCAGTTCTCCTTTCTGCTACATAACACTTAGCTTTTTATTCCATCTTCAAAGGATTAGAGAATCTAGTTTCACTTACATATCTCATTACCTCCATCTACTGGTAAGAGTTGCTGCTTGTAAAATAAAAATTAAAAAAAACCCACCTCATCTATTTCACATGCTTTACCATTTTTTATTTTTTTTTTTAATTTCAGAGATATTGATAATGTAAGAAGTGAGGGGGGGGGATACAATTCAATTCAAAATACCCTGAGATACAGACTGATATACCTCACACCATCATTTTTAAAGTCTGGAACTTATTCACCCCTAACAGTACATGAAATTTACCTTTGGATTGAAATTTAACAGCTGGAGTCAGCCAGAGGTACGTTCTCTTATTTGTTTCCAGTCTAAGAGCCAATTTAAGAGATCAATGTGATTTAACATTAAGCTTGTGGCCTTTACTGGAAAGGCATTAGACATGTTTCTCCCCATATATTGTCACTTATATCTCAGTTCCTTTTCAAACAGGAATGAGCCATTAGCCTTCAAAGTTCTTACACCTTGTTTGCTGTGGTAATCCACACACAGTTTATGTTACTGAAGTTACTCAGAACTTCATTCTTTTCATTCTGCATGCTACATTTCCTAAACTGATGAACAAAACCCACCTTAAATGAAGCAAATCATGTTAACTTGCCAACAGAATCATAGAATGGTTTAGGTCAGAAGGGACCTTCAAGATTATCAAGTTCCAACCCCCCTGCCCTGGGCAGGGACACCTCCCACCACACCAGGTTGCCCAAAGCCCCATCCAGCCTGGCCTTGAACACCTCCAGGGATGGGGCAGCCACAGCTTCTCTGTTCCAGCGCCTCACCACCCTCAAGAGTAAAGAATTTCTTCCTGATAGCTAATCTAAATTTCCCTTCTTTCAGTTTAAAGCTGTTCCCCCTCATCTAGTCGGTACACTCCCTCATAAAGAGTCCCTCCCCATCTCTCCTGTAGCTCCCTTCAGGTACTGGAAGGCTGCTCTAAGGTCTCCCTGGAGCCTTCTCTTCTCCAGGAGACCCCAACACTCTCAGCCTGTCCTCACAGCAGAGGTGCTCCAGCCCTCTCATCATCTTCATGGCCCTCCGCTGGACCCATTCCAACAGGTCCATGTCCTTCCTGTGCTGAGGATTCCAAAGCTGGACACAGTGCTCCAGGTGGGGTCTCACCAGAGCAGAGGGGCAGAATCACCTCCCATGACCTGCTGGCCACACTTCTCTTGATGCAGCCCAGGATGCGGTTGGCCTTCTGGGCTGCCAGTGCACACGGCCGGCTCATCTTGAGCTTCTCATCCCCCAACACCCCCAAGTCCTCCTCCTCAGGGCTGCTCACAATCCATTCTCTGCCCAACCTGTATTTGTGCCTGGGATTGCTGTGACCCAGGTGCAGGACCTTGCACTTGGCCTGCCTGAACTTCACGAGGTTTGCACGAGCCCACCTCTCCAGCCTGTCCAGGTCCCTCTGGATGGCATCCCTTCCCTCCAGTGTGTCAGCCACACCACACAACTTGGTGTTGCCAGCAAACTTGCTGAGGGCGCTCTCTATCCCACTGTCCATGTTGCTCACAAAGACGTTAAACAGCACTGGTCCCATTACCAACCCCTGAGGAACACTACTTGTCACTGGTCACCACTTGAACATCCAGCCGTTGACCATAACCCTTTTAGTGCAGCCATCCAGTCAGTTCTTTATCCACCAAGTGGTCCATCCACCAAATCCATGTTCTCCAATTTAGAGACAAGGATGTTGTGCAGGACAGCATCAAATGCTTTGCACAAGTCCAGGTAGATGTCATAAATTGCTCTTCCCTTATCCAGTGACACTGCAATGCCACTGTAGAAGGCTGCCAAATTTGTCAGGCACAATGTGCCCCTAGTGAAGCCATGTTGGCTGTCACAAATCACCTCATTTTTCTTGTGCCTAAGCATGGTTTCCAGTAGGATCTGCTCCATGATCTTGCTGCGCACAGAGGTGAGACTGACCAGCCTGTAGTTCCCCACATCTTTTTTTTTTTTTCCCCTTTTTTAAAATGGGGATTATGCTTCCTTTTTTCCTTTGAGTGGGAACTCCACCAGACTGCCACAACTTCTTGAATATGGTGCATAGCAGTTTGTCACCTTCATCTGTCAGTTCCCTTGGGACCTGTGGATGCATCTCATTAGGTCCTATCGATTTGTGCACCTTCAGGTTCCTTAAATAGTCTCGTACTTGACCTTTGCCTACAATGAGCAGTTTTTCATTCTCCCAGTCCCTGTCTTTGCCTTCCGTAACTTTGGTGGTGTGGCTAGGAGCGCTTGCCAGGGAAGACCAGGGCAAAAAAAAAAAAAGTCACTGAGTACCTCAGCCTTCTCCATAACCCAGAAACGGTCCTTTCAAACCCCTTCCCTTTGACCAGGATGCTCCAGGAGTATCATAGTGGAAATAACCAGTCGATGTAGCTACTTGTCAGCATCGCTAGTTTCATTTGTCAGTTCCATTACTGAAGTGGTAGACAATTTCACAACAATGACATAAAAATAAGCCATTGTATTTTTATTTATTTTTTAATAATTTGCAAGAAAATATCATCATATTTATTCATTCTGCTTAATTAAAAATCAGGTTAGGTTGTAAACTGCTGTACACAGTGCCTTCCTTACTATATCAAGTATTTCCACCCATTCCTAAATACGTTACGACAGACAGCTAAGCAAAGATTTAAATTTTCAAGGAGCAGCACTGGCCATGAATATGCTTATTACACCAAGTGCTACCTCTAAGAGGCAATAATAGCTTCTGTTTCACAAAATTCCTAGCATCTTTCCTGGACTAGCACAAACATACAATCTCCTCAGAGGCCAACACATCAGCATGCAGCTTCTGTTCCTTCACACAACTACAAGCCTGCTCAGCCACACTTGTCCTTCAAACCAATGCTTTAGGAGTCAAAAGAAGTTAACAAGAAACTAAATAATCCACTACAAGTCAGTCACATAAGTATTTTTAATACTAAGTGAGCCTGGTAGCCTCCGAAATCTTGCTTTATTAGCTTTTTTTAAGAGATCAATACTATTTGTTCTAATTCAAAAAAAACACACACTTTCTTTTTTTCCCCAGATACTTTTATGTTATTTATTCTATTCCTCCCCATACCCAATTCTCATCATTGTCAGTAACCAGAAGGGGGCAACATTTTAAATAGTATGTAAAAATCAATATCATTTTTATCAATTGACAAGCTATTTGACATACTTTTCTCAAGTAAAAATCACCACATTGTCTCAAAGCTCCTCGCTTGTGATATGGAAAGGAAAATTTCCATTTCCTCTTTCTACTTACAGAACCAAGAATTTCAATGAGTGATTTGACCACAAAACTTCTTGTAAGCAGTGAATTAAGTAATTAAGCAGTGCACTGCTATGATGCCCCAGCTCAAGAACAGCAACTGTTCTGTAGAAACACCACTTGAAGGAAATGACCGCAATTCATTATTTCATGCACTGAATTTAAGTTCAAAATTGAGACCTTTCTGAAGCATTTCAGATTCTTTATTTACCATACTGAGTTCCTTAATTAGACTCTGTTAGCACAGCTGCCCTGGAATGAGATTATTTTTTCATGTAACATGCTTAACTTTCACACTAAAGTCAAAATGATAATCCGCTTAAGACAAGGGAAACGCAAAACCTTTTCATCTCATGGTAAACAAAATTGAATTAGTTGTTCTTTCAAATTCAGCATTTCTCTGATCCATCCATTTCAAGATGGCACTATTCACTGATCCACAAGCAGAGCCAAAAAACCCTCTACGAGAATGCTGCTATGGTGATGCCCCTTAATGGGCAAACTATGTCCGAAAAACCACTGGGGAGAACCAAGGGCTAAAGAGCTTCTGGCTTTCAAAGAGTCTATTTCAATTTGGAGAGCAGGAGAGAAACGTTACTGTAATGGAAAAATAGTTTCAAAAACTATACATGAGAAAATCTGAATATCGATGAAAATTTAACCTGGGATTCACCTGAGGTTTATTTTACCTAATGTGGGTGATAACAGGCTGCGTTAATTGCATTTTTTCAAAAAAAAATAGGTTTTGCCTTTTTAAGCAAACCCATTAGTGGGATTCACTCACTGCACATTCCACTTATAATTCCAACAAACATGATAAATGATAAGACAGATTTTCAAATGGGCCATACATGCTAGATACATTTGAGGGAAAGAATACTGGTGTTATTTTTATGTCTTTATTTTTCATGTCTTATTTTTTTTATGTCTTTTTATGTCTTATTTTTAGCTACTCCTCAAATCCTGGCACTGCTTACACCTGAGAAAGAACTTGCGCCTATGGGCTTGTTCACACGGGGCTATGTTTGATCAAACCAGCTAACTTTGACCCCTATAAAATAATAAAAAAAATAATTAAAAAAAGCCTAGCTTCAGGTTTCAAGCTGCCATTTGGGTTAGTGCTAGCTAAGACGAAGCACAGCCAAACAAAACACTCACTGCTGGAGGCTCACAGCAAACCCACAGGCCAGGGGAAAACTGTTTCGTCATCTGGAATTGGCACCTTTTCTAACGAGGCATCTTGAAGGCATTCAGTGAGTATGACTAACTAATAGTGTGAGAAACACTTTGAACTTTGATTGATGGATGAGGGGATTGCTTGGTGTCAGGATGCAAGGACATGATGCCTGACGCCCGGCATTTTGAGACACTATTGGAATCTTTCAAGATTTTTAACCCAGTTATCATGAGAGCCAGACACTTATATTTAAATCAGGCTTCTTTCTTCAAATTCTCCATAGTTACAGGTGCATTGCATTTTAAAACCCAAGAAAATATGCCACAAAAAGCAGATTTCACTCCATAATTGAGGGCATTCACTCAAAATAAAAAAAAAAAAGTCAAAATTTCAGAAAGGAAAAGTAGGCCATTTTTCTAGAACTCAAAGTTTTCAACTTAAGTAGTATCGAAAAAAAAAAAAGTCAAAAATTAAGCCACAGAAACTAAAGCAGAAATGCCACTCTGATTTCCTAATGCTGGCTTAGATGCTCTAGTCCTAGCCCCATCTCTCCATACTAATCCAGTAGGAAACTCCAAATACAAACTGTCCTTTTATAGCCTGGCATTACACCAGCTTATCAATACCAAGAACTGGGGACATGAAATTTCACATTTTTTCCCAGTATGTCTGGATAAGCCACCCCCTCAAGGCCGATTCACTAGGCAGCTCTTTTAAGGAATAAAAGGTCACAAACCAAAGACATCCGAGATCAAACAGCTCAGTTCTGTATTTGTATGACTCCCCCCTTCAGATGTTTCGCCAGAACTGCGCTTCCTGTGCAAAAGCTGCTTCAAGCAAAACATTTGCACAGACTTCAAATTTAAAAGACAAGCTTTTAAGGAAAAAATATGTAATTATTTCTACAATCATGTATTAACTGGCTGCTGAACTGTAACTATTCATTTTTAGCATAAGTAGCATCTCAGACATAGGTTCGAAGAGTATCTACCTCACTTCAACCACTACTCAACAGCTTCATTATTGAGGTAACTGACCCTCCAGAACACAAATAAAAAAAAAGAGAGTGTGTCATCCTTATTTACTTCCCCTTTGGGCTTCTCCTGCAACCACCCCTCTTTCAATAATCAAATAAGCAGGTCTATAAATACCGTGTCAGATATCAACCTCGATAAATAGAGGCTTTTACTAATTTGAAAATCATTTTGGAACTTCACTCCTCTACCAGAATTGTATGTTGTTGCTCATTTATTAAAATTAAGTATTGACATTGAGATCATCTTCTGGTACTTTTGTCAAAGAGACGGTCATTATTAATTTAAAAGAAAAGTCTACTAATAGTTAGGAATTGTTTTGATCACTACTACAAGGTATAAAACAAATAATAATAAATTAATTTCTCTGGTCAAGCTTATCATAAAAATATGAATTAGTTTATCACCAAACTCAGCATCTCTAGTTTAGGTCAGCTGTCACAATACCATCTTCACTGGTTTTATAAACTCCCAGCTGGGTCAACACAAACCACAGGGTACAGCTTGAAAAAGGTCAACAGGTACTGCCTGTTTAAGCATCATTCCTTTAAGTTTCACATTAAATCCTGACTTCACTACTAAAAATTCTCAGGGTAACCTAAAGTGCTACTTTATAGTGCTTTAAGCATGATGTTACTTACAGGTTCTTTAATGCAGACTGTCCCTAAAAGCACATACTTTTTTTTTCTCCCCAAAAAGCATGCTTTTAACATATTGAGAGTTCACGATCAGAACACAGACTTTTCTTCCGCTATACACAGCACACACCTTATTTATAAAACTCTGCCCGCTGTATAGCATGCCCACTCTTCCAAATGGAGAAAATGAACTGTATTTACAAGACAGTATTGTACTATACGTTAAGCTGTGTTCTTAATTAGATGACACACCAAAAAAAAGAGATGTTGAAGGCCTAGAGCCAGCATAAAGGGTTATGGGATTCCCATCCCTTGGACACCCACTAGCAGATGATGTTCTTCAATACTACGTTCCTGGAAGATGACCTTAACCTCACTGGCCAGTTATCTTTGGAGTTTTACCACACTGATACCATGGGAAACTCTCACCTCCGCGTTCTTCTGCTTCCAAATGTCACCAGCGTTATTCGCATTATAGTTCCTTGTGTACAAACCAATTCTGCATTTACTAGCATACCAACAATTACTGTGAATTAATTTGCTGTATCCCTATTTATAGAAGGTCATACCTGAGGATACCGGAACAATAAGGCTCCACAAAATTCAACTGAAACCAGATGCATTAGCCTCTGTGCTCACTTTCTTAGCCATAATTAGTACATGTCCTGATAGTGGCAGTGGTAAATACTGTTTAGGTAAAGATTCTCACATGAACATAATTCTTCCCCATATGAGAGATTATTCACAACAGGAATCAATATTTCACCCTCAGAGATCATAAACAACATCTATGCCTTCTCTTCTGCAAGGGTACAACCTACTAATCAAGAATGATCTGCGTGCCACACAGCATTCATCTTGCTACTCTCTTCTACTCTATTTCTACAGAAATAAATATTGTCCACTTAAAGAAAAAAATCCAGCATGACCATTCACTTGCCAATCTACTTACAACAAGATACATATAATATGAATGTTGCTAATCACAATATAAAAAAAAATCCTGCTCCACACCCACATGCTAAGTTTCATCTATATTCACACAAGCTATGAGACTTTTTTAATTATTTTTTTTTTTTAAAGTTAAGCATGATTATTAAAAACAATTTGACAAACTGGAATGTTCTTTCTCTCATTAAAGAGCTCCCTCTCTTTCTTTAGTTTACTGCACAATTCCAAGAACACAAGTACATACAATCACTAAAGTCCCTACAAAAATGAAATGCTCCAATTATTCTGAATAGCCTGAGCGTTCAGAAGTTTATCAAGATTTCTCTTTTTCATTTCCAGAGCCAGGATGCTTTAAGCAGCTTGGAAATATTACTTTGATACAGCAGAGTTCACAAAAACCCCACTTTATTTGTAACTGTACCACTTATAATTGAGACAAACATTAGGGCTGCATCTGCTAAATCCTTTTCTAGCAAGCATCTATCACCTACCTAATAGGAAACGAATGGAAAATCCCCACTTTATAAAATGAACATTTCAGTTTCTATCACCTAAACTTCTGAAAGTTAAGAAAATCCTTCAAAGAAGTTTTTTTCTCCTAAACCATGTTGTTGAACTTATTCATCATGAAGATCTCCAAGTCACAAGATGCAAGCAGGAACCAATGCCGCCAAGAGCAGAAGCAGCTGATAAACATCAAGAAAACACCCCAGGGCCTTTTATAAGTTGGTATTAGATCACATTACGTAGCTGCACCACCAAACACAGTAAGTAGTAGTATCAGCATGTATTTATATTTACCAAGAGCCCAACAAAGAACTATTAACTGCATTGGAGGGCCCACAGGTTTAGTTCTACTTTTTTTGTCTTGTGTTATTAATCATATACAACTGACATGTTGCTTTGACAGGTACCAAGCACAGCTGAGTTAATGTGCAGAAGTTAATTAGCACTTACTGCAAATAGTAGAAAAATATAACAGAATTTTGGATTTATCTGGGGGGAGCGGTTTCTCTTGTTGGTGCTACTATTGTTTTTTAAAAAGTAACAGTTTCCATATTTTTGTTTTAAAGAAAATCTTATGTGAGACAAAGGCATGACATTTTGTGTATTATCAGAGTCCTTCGTAGACAGCGAGCACTGGTCATGATCACTACCCTAGCATTTACTTTCACCAGTTGCTGCTGGGATAACAACAATATGTCATGAGGCTTGCAACTCACCTGAACTCCCAGAAAATGTAATTTCTTTATGTGGACACTCCATAAAGGAAAAAATTAAGACCTTCAGAAACAGAGCGGTTTGTTTGTTTTTTTCATTGGACATAGGGAATGAGTTTATTCATCATTAACGACATTAACGACAAACCTTCTACCACATCACATGTTCATTATTATTCACTAATTTAAGCAAACTGCAAGAAGAAGAAGAATCTGCAGAAATTACTTTCTTATCTGCAGTTCTAAATGTAGTGGAAATAGTTATTTCCCACATATAATATTTGTAAAAAGAAGCTCAAAAACTTTGTTGTTCTCTAACTAGCTAATGACAAAGTGTATCAAACTAACTCCAAGCTGCTTAGACCACAGAAGTAACACCAGGAACTTAAGTAACTCTTCGCTACAAATACTAAGATTCTGCTATTGACAGTTATTTAACCTGTTAAAATTCATTTTAAAAAAATATTCCTTTGTGACAGAATCACTGGAGTATGCAGAATTGAACTGGTGGGAGACATCAAAATGAGCATTGCACTTTTTTCTTCAAGTACTTCACAAAAAAAGTGTTTTATCTGTACATTAACATACTTTTCTCCTAACATAGTACCCTTAAAACACATAAATTTAAGCCTTCAAAGTTAAATCAGACTAGGTAGGTCAGGTGCAGACCAAGAGTTTAAACTCTTCTCCATCTAGTTCTACAAGTGATCCAACTGCCAGACTGTACCACTTCAATGAATCAATGAATAAGGATTATTTTTTTCCCACCCCTACTAGATCAGAACTTGACTACTCTGTTACCTTGGACACAATCATTGACAATTTAAATAACTGCCGTGAAGTACTGACTGACTACCTGAGCAGATGGGGCTTCAAGCAACCTGGTTCAGTGGAAGGTGTCCCTGCCCACGGGACAGGGACTAGGGGTTGGAACTAGATGATCTTTACAACCCAAAACATTCTATAAGTCTATGATTTTAGCTCTACCAGGGAAAGCTACCACCATTACAGCTATGCCATAAACCAGTACGCTTCACAGAATCCCATGGGTTGGAAGGGAGCTCTGGAGATCATCTAGTCCAACCCCCTGCCAAAGCAGGTCCACACAGAGCAGGTTGCACAGGAACATGTCCAGGCAGGTTTTGAATGTCTCCAGATAAGAAGACTCCACCACCTGCCTGGGCAGCCTCTTCCAGGGCTCTGTCACTCTCAAAGCAAAGAAGTTCCTCCTCATGTTGGGGTGGAACTTCTTATAATCAAGTTTGTGCCCATTTCCTCTTGTCCTGTCAAGAGGAACAACTTAGTTTACCAGAATTTCTTACAAGAGCATCTTTACCTGAACCACTTTAATAACACTCAGCTGACATTACCAAAGCCTGGCCTGATGACAAACAATCTATTGTCATTACTCTCCATAACAGACTATGGACAACTGGTTCAGGGCTGGAGAACTGACATCAGCTACAGAATTAAGGCTAACAAGATTTTAAGAAGTTTAAAGTTGGGAAATACAGCACCAGATTATATCACAGTCACATGAAGTGCCAGGAATCTACAGTCTCTACAACTAAAACTCCATTGCATGCTTTTGGCTACTATACTGTAGTATAGAAGTACAAAAGAAACCCCTAAATAAGGTATATTAAAAAAAAATAAAAGGAGGGGGGAACCCAGAACAACCCAGCTTTGAGAAGCAAGGATTTTACCTTGTAAATTCAACATTTTTCTCAGTCACACAGGAAAAAAAATCTACGAACAAACAGAAATTTTGAAGCTTTTCAGCAGATAATCCATTTTCTCCTTTTACCGAGCTTTATCACTAAAAAATGTCCTCAGCAGCCCTCAGCAGGCTTCTATAGCTCTTTACAACCACAGAAGTCTGACTATTTTCTAAGTAGTTTTCAGGATAAGTCAACTGTCAATAAACCTCCCGTTGTTGGAGAGTAAGGAAAGCAGAGGTAAGCGTATCAATCAAGAAGCTTACAGGATCCACAGACCGAAAACAAGCTCCTCTTTTCACCATTTTCTCAAAGTGAAAGCCTAATGTTTTGAAGCCCGTTACACAGTCAGTACTCACATTCAGTACTGCTTTCATCTACTTGTGTTTAAAGTCTTTTTGTATATATAAATCATGCTGCGATGGTATTCAGAGATTTTTTTGCTAAAGAATTAAAAATAGGTTCCTTAGCAATAAGAATCCGAACAGCACCAGGCAGTGAATCTCTACCTTACCAATGCATTTATTCCAGACATGAGCATAACAAGCATCCTGGGAGAACACGATTCCATTTCAGATCCCTAAAAATTATCTATTGATACAGAAGCTAACAGACATAAGAATAAAACACTTTAAGTAAATCTGTAACCAAAGATTTAGTCTCTCGATAGCTATGTTGTAACAGGAAGATAAGGAATCCATCTAATCTCTTTTACTCAGGCCCTCTCCAAATCAGACTCACAGAAATAGAGCAGGTCATGAATTTTCTGTAAGGAGAATTGTACAAGCCCATCAAATATTAAAAAGCACTGCAGATGTCTGCAGTCCTTTCTAAAAGCTTTTTTCAGACAACCAAAGAAGACACATGAATTAATTAAATTAACCGTTTCCAAACATTCCACTTCTACAAACCCTTCTTCGCATCTTTTTAACGGAAAATTAGTCTGTTCCTCCAGGGTTTTCAGTCAAGAGCTCCTTTATAACTATTAACAGAGTGTTTGCTTATCAAGGCTTTCAAAAGACTTCATAGAAATCTATAGCTCTCTGCCTAACCGTAAGCACTAGCTGTGTCCCACTGAAGCTTTTCTGAAAATTCCAGACTGCACGTCAGCCACGTATTCAGGTTATCACTTCCACCACCGAAAACTTGAACACAAACATAAAATTACAGGTTCTGCATTAAAAGCCTCTTAAAGTTCTCAGGAACACATATGAATCACAGTAATTCAAAAAGTGTAAGTATCTACCCTACAATACACTTAATGGATTTTTTTCTATTAAACCCCTTTCTGCCAAACATATCTCCATTTTAGAGTGGCACCAGCTGAATACCAACAGAGAGGGCTGAAATTTATTCAGATATAGCTGCAAGGTACTCTGAATAATTCTAAAGAGATGAACTTATTGTGTTCTAAGCAATCTTTCATTAGTGCATTACTTTAGAAACAGGCATCTTATGGCTGATTTTTAATAGGAAACGCGCCCGAAGACATTATTTTCAGCACAGAAACCGTACTGCAAGCTAGAAAATATCGTACCTATATTTGATGTGTCATCTTCTTCAAGTTCCTTTGCAATGAATAACATCCTTCCCAAGAAAAAGCAAGGTGGAGAAATCAGCTTGTGCACTACCTATATGTACATACGCTGGGTCAAACACATCCCCAAGACTTTAAATGAACTTGTCGGAGAAGTACAGAGCTCTTCAGGATTGCATCCTGAAGCCATCCAAAGATATGCAGCTCCTTTTACGTTATACCAGGCAATAATTTTTTTTTTTTTTTTTTTTCCCCTCTTGCATAACAGGAAGAATTCCCAGTTACCACTGCTTCCACCCACTGCCTTGACGGTGAAGGAACAGCCTGCCGCTGCCCTGCAGCCTCACTGCGTGCCCACGCTCCGCTCTCCGATGAGCTGACCCTAAGAGGCTACCCAGATCAAGGCTTTCAGATCATGGCTCCTCAGAGGCTTCTGAAAATAGAACACCAGCTGCTATTGGAATCCATGTGCTCCATAGCCAGCACCGCTGATGAAGTCCTGCATGTAAGACCTCCTATTGACTTAACGCAACAGCCAGGCAGATTTATATTGCTGTCCATATCTGCTGGTGAAAGGCTGCCTGATAGCAATTTAGTTCTTAGTCTGAAAACTCAGGTAAAAATAACAAAAAAAACCACAACGAGAAACACCTTTTTTAGCATAAAATTTTATGTCAGTTGTCACTACTTCAGACTTTAGATGTAAATGGGCTGTTTGAGGCTTCAAGTAGCAGCCAAGCACACTAAAAAAAGGGCAGACCCTATCCAAATTCTACCAGCACTACTGCAAAAGACCACCAGGAATGCAAAGTCCTCACACCAACTTTACATATAATTGTCATTGACGATTTGGCATCAAACAACATGAATTTGTTATGAATTGAATCTATTTTCAATTACTCAGATTATCAGCACAGCTGTGAATATACATTCTTAGGAACCTTACTCCTGGACTGTGACCTACTGTTATCTTGCACTATCATAGAAATTTAATCTGTTAAACAATCCAGTATAAAGTCCATGTAATTTTATCTGCTTAAGTACAAATCCACACTTGGCAATAAGCCCTCAACAGGTATTTTTGTTCATCTGTTGGTCAAGTTTCATTCAAGTAATTACAGCCCCTTTCTCACTGGAACAGCTACTGATATTTGCAAAGTTTCAAATTTCTGAAGCCATCCTTCTAGTTTTAGTCCTGACTCCTATACATGCCTCAGGTGCTTTAAAGTGGAACAGAGAAACAGAAACAGAGCACTAACTAAGAAGTATTACGGAGGCAAAACATAAGCTAAAGCAGAAGTCATATTCAGATTATTTCTTACAAAACCCTCTTATATAGATCTCTTATACCTTTCTCCCTCTAATTCTTAGCATGATTCTCATGCAAATTTCAACTCAATTTGAAAAGCATATGCATCGTACTTTACTAGATCTTTAGTACACAGCAAGAAAGTAAAATTTGACATCAACTACAGCCTACGTGTTACTACAAATAAGTGATATAACTGTTTGAGTCAGAAAAATGAACACAGAGATTAGACAGAATTTAGCCTTCTGTTTATTCCCTCCCCAGATTACAAATGCCCTACAGATTCTTTTCCAACTTTACTCAACAGCACACTAGCTCTTACTTGCAATCTCCATTTACAATATTTTTAAGATATATTAACCAGAAATACCCTCATCCCTTTCCATCCATTTCTGAAGCTTAAAGTACATAACACCGCTAATAGTTTTACATATGTTAGATAAATTATTCAGTCCTTTCCCTCTCATTCAGTTGCTACTTACTGAGGAGTTAACGATTCACGTTTGGCTTTCTAGTTTCTGGAGTATGAGTCACGTCAGGAGGTTTATTGACTCAGAGTTACTATTTATTTCCAGCTGAAAATGTGTTCAAAATGCTGTGTTTTCACCCATTTTAGGATTTTCAAATTACTCCTAAATTATTACAATTTGGTAAATTTTCAATCCTTTAGCGAGTAATACATAATTGCTTATGTGAATTGCTTAATATATTTTAAGCTGTCATGACTGACCAACCACGTAAGATTGAGTTTTATAATTATCTGGTCTAGGCCTACCTAGGTCTAAACATACTTTTTTCTTCCAGTTACATATGTTTCTTAAGTAAACCACCCGTGTATTTCCAAGTACGATACAGTGATTTCTTAGAAATAGCTATCAGTTAAGGAAATTAATTCCTACTTGCTGGAATCGTTTTAGAGCCGATTGTTAGAGCATTACGTTATTAGGCAACTCAGTGGAATTAAGTCACCATCATTGCTTAAAAGGCTTTCTTCTTATTATAATCTGATAAATGTAATTCGACTGTTACTCTGCATTGTATACTGACTGCTGTGGTTATTTGCTAGTTTTTGTTAATGCAGCAGGGCTAATCCTTTAGCAACAGTTTCAGTTCTTGTACATATCCCCATCCTTACAGCAAAGCCTTCTTTTCAATTATTCATACACAAGATATGACAAGACAATTTCGGACCAACTATTTCAAGATTTACTTTTACATATCAGCTGTGTTCCTGCAGCTTCAATGGCACCGAGCTCCTTGTTCCAGCAAACAGGCAGCTGCACTTTGCTGGTTTAGACCCAAAGGCAAATCTGAATTAAACCATGGGCTTGTTTGGAGATCTGCTCTGCAAGCAAATTTGGAGCCACCGTCTCACCATCTCCAATCCTCACTTCCCACAGATGCCTTGAATGTGAGGTAAACCACAAAATGCACACAGTCATGAATTGAGCAGCTTATCCTCAAAATACTTCAGGTTTAAACAGTGACCTCAACCAACAA
>JAHREE010118595.1:0-10312 GCA_033628505.1 Tringa tobata | reverse complement strand
CCCTGACAGTGCTCTTCAATTGCCTTTGGACTGGCTCTGCTCTCCGTGGCTCAGGGCTGGCAGGGGCTTACATCGCTCTTCTTGCCATCTCAGGCACAGCACCTGGGTTCCTTAATGGGCCATCGCTCAGGCTCCTTGAAGAGCCATTCCAGCAGGTCCTATGCATTTGTACGGCTCACAGCCAAAGACAGATTGCCCTCTAGGTGACAGGGCTTTGATCGGTTGCTACCTTTTCTGTAGTTGCGTAAATTTGGGCGAACTGGCCATAAAATGCCACCAAATTAGAAAATTGGAGCACAATTCTCTGTTATAACACTGCCAGTAACAATACTGCAAAACGTTGTACGTCGGTTCCCATCTGGTGTAGTTTTCATTTTATGTGCTTTTTGCATTGGAGCAAAGGAAAAAGGTAGAATACATTGCAGAACTGGGTCATGGATAATTTTGACCACGTTAACTTTGTGCTCGTTTCCAGAGCGGTTCATTAGCAGTGTGTGTGTGTGTGTGTGTGTGTCCCATCACTGAGGGTGGTGGAGGCTGGTGGATTCTGTGCCTATCCTGCCACAGAAGTTGGGAACCCAAGAACTCAACTCTATGCAGATTAAGAGAGCACATAAATAAGAAGAGAAGAATCTTTTTATCAAGTAATCTTTCAGATGTTTCAGTCTGTATTTATCTTAAAACATTAAAATGATTTGCACTTGCAAAAATATTTTTCTCACTACTGATCATTCAAAGTATAAAAATAAAAATTTTGCATTTTACTAGTTCTTCTTCTAATTTGAATGATAAAGTGTATAAAAAGATTAAAGCAAAAAAAAAAATGTTTATTAATCTTGTCTACCACAGTGCCAAAGTCTTGCATTTCTGTTTAAACAAATATTTTTGTTTTTCTGTTTGTGACTGTATAATGAGAAAAATTACTGACAATTCAATCCTGTGCCCCACTCAGGGTAGTCTCTGAATGTCTGGGTGTCTATTTAAAAACCCTAGGGTACAGGTGGCTCAGTGTTGAGGTCATCACGAGTGTGGCTTCTTCCAGAAGTGCAAGGGAAAGCATAAGAGCCCCAACAGTTAATCTGTGGAGAAGTCAAAGATATATTCTTCAGAATCTGTGTCCTCTGCTGGGGAAGGCAGCGTGTGTAGAATCTCTCATCTGTGTACTCGGTCTCACAGGCTGCAGACGTCCTGGACTGACCGTGAATTAGAGGACAGGCCATATATTGCCTGGACAGAGCAACTTTTCATTACAAGAGCAATGAGTCCAGAGTCTAGAGTAGACATTGTGGCCATTTGTCAGGAAAGCCAGCAGATTGCTGCAATACTACTAAAAGCAGTAACACTTCTACTGTTCAAACACTGGCAGAAGTGTTTGCCTGCTGCTGCTCCCAGGTTAGTGAGTGAAAGTGAAATGAAATACCACATTTTTTCTGATTTTCTTTATGTATCATTCGCTTTTCTCTGCATGCAAAAATTAAAGGAAAATGTTTTGTCCATTAGCAGAGACATTTAAAGTCTGGATGCAGAAACTGGAAGTGTGTAATTTCAGAACTGCCCCTTGCTCTCTTTTTTTCATGGAGAGACGGATCGTGAAGTTCCTGTATCTTCTTTGGATTTGAAGGTTGCTCTCGTGCTTTTCCATCCCAAGTTGAGGCACTGAAGTGGCCAGGCTGAACAGCAGTGCCATCACTGACTGGCCTGACGACACCTTGTCTTTACTGGCTCCAGGTGGAGGGTCTCTTTGCATCCCTCCCTGTCTGAGGAAGAAACCCAGAGACTGGGATGAGAATAACTGTCTAAGACTCCATTGGCAGTGAGGGATACACAGGTTGCAATGCTTAAAAGAATTGTGAGGGGTATGATCTGCCTTCTCCTGTGTTAGTTATTAGCTGTTTGTTTAGGATTTGGGGGGCGGGGAGGAGTCTGGAGGACACATGTCAGGTGCAAGGGCAAATGTGTGGAGGTGGCACCAAGAAGTCAATTTGAGTACACGAGACTGGAAATTTAACTGCAGTTTTAGCTTCTCTAAATGTAGCTCGTTTAATAAGGAATCATTTGATTTTTGTAATCACTGTGTGTTTTTTTGATTCTTTCCTGCTCAGCAGTATTTAGAACAGTCTTTGCTTTCGGTGATGAGAATTCATTTTGAAAAAGTAGGCTGTAAAAATCTTTTTTGGGTCCTCCTCTTTGAAGGACATCTACGTGGGTTGCATGTTATATCATGAGGTAACCACCAGGAAATGAGATGTTGCTTCTACCTATTGAACAGCCATATTGCTGCTTCCTTCCCTCAACACCAGGTCCTCAAACACACTGCACTCATCAGTTATTATCATCTGAATCTTTGTACTTTGGTAGAAATAATCTGTTATACAGGATGTGATGGTATCATTTACTTTATGCGCAGTCAGCCTAGTGTTATTTAGCCTGCCCTGTGTTTTTTATGACAGAACATAAAAGACTTGTGTGTAACCTCCCACTGATCCAGTGCTTCTATTGCCTGCAAGATGGTGTGTAGGTTCCTTCAAATGGAAAATAAGTAAGTTGCCTGAAAAGGAGCTGAATTGCAGAAGCCTGACCTCACAGTCGATGGCTCGGTGAGGAAACAGGCTCCTTTAATGGTGAGGTAACATCCTGGCTGGAGTGTACGGTGCACTTTCCTTGGGATACAGCATGGAACTGTGTTGCACAGTTGTTGGTTTGTCAGTAGCATGTGTCCATCTGCTTTACTCCCTGCCCTACCCAGAGGCCTGAGGAAGTGGCTCACTCAATAACACTCCATTTACTGACTCTACAAATCAATCATTTGCGGTGTGTGAAACCTCTTACTCTGTCCTGCTGGCAGGAACTGAGAAAAGGTACTAATGTGAAACAAGGTCTAAAATCTCCAGAAGTAAAGACTGCTGGTCTTGCAAAAGGTGATGTTTTCATGGCAAGGCACTTGAGTCATATGCCTCAGGTTGGAGTCTGTTTTCTCCATGAGTCGTTGGCTTACAGCTGGGAGAGAAGATGGCTCCTCAGGTGGCTTAGGACTGAGGATCACCCTGGATAGATGGCATCCTCGGTGCCAAACATAAATGACTTTATACTCTGATGAGGAACCATGTATGTAGCAACTTATGCCTGTTTAAATAAGCAGAGTCGTGTCTGTTATTCCTTCAGCAGTAGGAGCAGTAGGTGTGGTAGAACATTTTAGGTAGTCCTAAGTCTTACTAGTAACACTGAATTAAGTCCCAAAGAGGTATCTGCAGCTGATCTCTCAGGTCCTCGGTTTGGTAATGTAGGACTGGACAGATCATATAGGACAACAACCCTGTCCTTGTTCTACCCCAGATAACACAGGCAGTGGACATTAAGCTCCATTGCCTGAACAGACCAGTCTCAGCTCCTCCTCTCTTTTCTTGACATTTTTCCTCACAAATAAAACATACCTTTCAGGACCAAATTTCATTCAGTTTTTTTTCCAGGCTTGGGAGTGCAGTTGAATTGGCAGGTTTGCTCTCTGACCTGCAGAAGGAACCTGCTATTGCTCTCCAGTGACCAAGGATGAGCGTTACGTGTCTCAGCAATGCCAGGCTGGTTCCCCAGAGCGTGAGGCTTTAAGCACACCATCAGCTGCTGATGACTGTAGGTCACTATTTTTCTGGCCAGGATGTGAATCAGTGACTTATAGAAGGCAAGCTTGATGTGTCTTTACTATGGCAATGGGCCATCCAGGGCTTATTTTCAAACTATGTAAGGAAATTATCTGCACTCTTATTATATTTATATATAAAGTGGAGATAATGAGATGCAATGAGTCTCGTTTTTTGCTCCCTATTTTCAGTAGTGCAGTTCTGTTGCCCTTCATATACTGTTATGGGAGAACCAATGATTAATGGGCAGACAGAATGGGGATGGCTAAAGCTTGCCTCCCTGGAAGGCCAGGAGGTCTAACCAGCCAACCATTAGAAGCTCATTACTACAGCAATAAAAGGATTGATCCCTTAGTATAGCTCCCTCAGAACTTTAACAATTAACCCACGTGCAATTATATGCTGGCAGTATAAAGAGGCTGCTGATAAATCACATTTTTTATTTCTAAAGGCAAGAGCGAAGAGAGATATTAATACACTGCAGCATATGGAATTAATATAAATTGGGAACTAATAAAACAAGCTGCTAGGAGCAGTGCTGCCATTGCAAAATTTTGAATAACTTGACAGTATCAGCCAATTCATTGCATCTGGGCAGGGACCAGATTCTGCCCACATCAGGTGATTTGGCTCAGAGTAAATATGCCTCTCCAGCAGCCTGCCCAGGGCAAGGGAACGGGCTGGCAAAAATGAAGTTATATCAGCTTGACGCAGTGGCCTGAGAAACAAATAGACTGTTGTAAAGTACTAATTACTCCATTGTGTTAGATGCAAACGCAGAACCAAGGTGTAGTTCCTACTCCCTAGTGTTAAAAGTTCATGGTTTTCTAGCTAGTAATGTACGACATTATGTATAATAGATTTGGTAAAAGACAGGTTGTGAGGGAGAAACACACAGGACAGGGAGATGCTGATTCTCTGGCTTCTCTTTCCGTGTTTCCATGTACTGAGGGCACGTCTGCACTGAGATGAGGAGACCAGGGCTGTGTAGCTGAATCCCATTAATTGCCCGACTTGCTTCTCTGGCCATAGTCTTAAGAAATCCAGTTAAATTGCAGGTCTGTGGCCAGGGTTGTTAGCTCCTCCCCAGGGTAGTCTTGCAAGATAAACACTGCTTATGCAAAGGAAATAACCTGCAATAGTAAATCGATACACGTACACTGTCTCTGAGAAGGGGCTTTAGTGGCCTCACTCTGCCTCGCACAAGGCAGACACCCAAAGCTTCTGCATGTTCTTCCTCTGTATCCTCTTTCAGGTGGAGCCATTGCCTTTCCTGGAGCTCTCAGTGCATTTCCTAGGGGCCCATAGGGCTTGCCGTAAGACTGTTTAGAAATCAGCCCAGGGCGATTTTGCCTGTTAATGTAGTTCTTCAGCTTCCCAAAATCTCAAATGTTTTACCTGGAACGGACCGAGAGGGGGGTATGCACACTAATTTCTCATTAGGTCTGCAGGCTGCCCCCGGGGTGCCAGCTGGGTTAGCCCGGGAGTTGTGGGGCATCCTCTCTTTGAGTCAGGATCGCAGCAACGCTTTGGCACACGGAGTTCTGTATGCCCTCTCAGGTGATTTTAGAAGCACTCGCAGCTTTAGGATGATAAATTAGTAATAATAGCACTTGGTGCTAGCTCTCTTTACTGCTAGAAAAGCAGAGTCAGAGTACATAAGATTTGTGCAACCCGCCTGTTCCGGGTTCTGGAAACATCACTAACTGGAGTCCTAATTCTTTGGTAGCCCAGTGGCTGCTAGGTATGCTGTGCTGCACTCCAGATATTCCAGTCCATTTAGGATAAATGAAATATAAATTTGAGTAATGTAGCATAGGAAAACATCAGCTTTTCATCCCCAGGATTTTTTTTTCCAGAACAGTTTTTAAGCAGCTTTAAAAAGCTGATTGAACAAACTCCGATTTCTTCTGCTTCTCGGTTGACCTGTATTTATTTTAGCTTTGGATCACACACAAAGTTGCTAAAATAAATGAGTATTGATCTTTGTTCATATTAATTGCATAACTGCGTGTATTCCTCTGCTTTCATTATAATAAACTTCACAGAAACCCCTTACAGTAACTGAATTCTTGCAATCTATCAACATCAAAAGAACTGACAGCAGACTGTCAAATAATTTTGTTTCCCTTTCCCCAAATATATATATTTTTTCACTAATTTTCTGGGGGATGTCTACTTGATTTGCATCATAAATGCAAAGTTTTAAGAAGTCAGCAGAATCTTAGTTTTCAATGCGGCAAAGATAAATACACTGAAGACGTGAATGGATTTTATTAAAAATAAAAAGATATAGGGGGATGTAAGGCATTTGAGAAGAAAAGTATTCTTTGCCTAACCCTAATGGTTGATCTATAAAAGAAAAAGTTTATGAATTTAGGTGACTTCATAGGTCTGAAGGAAGTAGTCAGGCGCTGCTGTTGGTCTACCTAACCATGAGGGTCTCTTCAGGGTTAGCGTGAGAGCACGTCCTCTCCTCCTGCCTCAAAACAGCAGCCTCCCCTGTGCATAGATTCAAGAGCTCAACTGATGTTGCTGTGGCAATATGTGCATCCACTCTTAGCAACTGCTTTCTTTTCATTCTCCTTTCGTGACCCGAGTTCCTCTTGAGGGAAGGATTGCATATTTTAAAGCCACAGTTTTAAAGCTTCAAATATGTGGAGCATGAGAGAGTATTTAGGAAACTGTTGCTATGTGCTTGCCCTAGTTTTATACTTTTCCCTATGCATTTACAGTATCCCCGGAGACATAATATTGAGTTAGACTAACCTTTTGTCTGACCAGGATGACTGTTTTGTTTGTGTGTATCTTCATCAGAATGTATATCCAATTTTAGAATTGAGCAACACTCCAGAGATTTCCACAAAGAACTGCTTTTCTTCACAGAGACTCTTCTCGAACATTCACTGCTGTGTGAAGGGTCTTGTGTTACTTTTGCTGTCTTCAGCATAGCAGGCAACACTATGTCTTTTTTTTTTTACATCTTACACTCAAAGATACAAGGCATGAGGTCTTTGAGTGCCCTTGAAGGACAGGATGTGAAAGAAGAACTTGTTCACTTGTTTCTCTTACGTGCACAAAGGGCAGCTCACATCCACAGAGTCTTTCAGAGTCTGGATTTAAGTTGTTGGCATCACTTGACATTTTTAGGTGGCATTTCCAAAGAATGTGTTGACGTGTGCTAGCTTTAGGTCGTCTCTGAATACCGGTGAGCACGCATCTGCCAACCTGGGGGTTCATTATCATTGTTCACCGGGAAACATTTCAGCCCACATGCAGTGTGGTATTTAGTAGTGGTACAGGCTTAGCTAAGTGTTTCGTAGAGACACACTGTTGTTTCTAGGCAGATGTACACCCTGCTCCAGGAAATGGGAAGAACATTTCTCAAAAGAAGCAGCAGGTGAGAAGTACTGACTTTGCTGTGTTGTTTGGTTAGTTCCTCGGGGGAGGAACTAAAAGGGTTTCTGAGGAGGTGGTTCAAAAGCCCTCACTGAGGATTTGGGATTAACGAGGCTGAGAAATGTCAGAGACTGCTGTTCCTGTGACCATGCCACACCAAACCAGCAGTACCGGCTGCACAGTGTGAGCTCAATGTGTTCAGAGCTGTGTGACTTATTACATCTTCTTCCCTGAAGGTGCGTCCTCTCTCCCACAGCCTTTCCCTGGCACAATTCCATGCAGGGCTGTGCAGATGGGAAGCACTGGGCCATTCTTCCTTCTTTATACCATCAAAATCTTGTTTTCCTTAGGAGTCCAGCCTAGTACCTATGACAGAGGTCATGAAGGAGACCAGAATTGGGCCAGGAGACTAACAGAGTTTGATAAGTAGATGTAAAACCACCCCCTAGAATATAACAGACTACAACAAGCTGACTAGTCAAAAGCACCAAACTGTACTGTGTATACGGCGCAGTCAAGGCATAAGTTTAGGAGGAAATTCACTATTACAATGTACTGTGCCTGGTGAGGAGAGCTGAGTTACAGGCGCTGTGGGAGCTATAACCATGACTTTCTTGGCTTTCTTTCATTTTCATTCTTTTCCTTCACGCATTCTTTCTGGGAGAAGAGCCATTTGAAAAACTGGAAAAAATCTTTTTGCAAGAAAACCATCCAGGTGAGAGTGAGCTCTTATGACCTGAGAAGCTACAGAGAACAGAGAGTCCTTGAGCTGAAAAACGAGGAAGATTCCCTCCACTTTTGGGCACGTGTTTCTGCAGTGGGCTGCCATCATGAGCGTAAAGACTGCAGAGTTATCCACGATAAACAAAATGCTAAGGTGGTAATTCAGTACTGTTGTTTTTATATAGCAATGGAGCAAGATGCTAAAGAAGCCATAAAACCCAATTATTTTCCTCTTAACTCCATCATCAGAGATCTCGGCACAGTTGCATGATTGCTTAAACCTTATCCACCAGAGTAATCCTTGATGACGTGCAAACCCTCCAATGTCTCCTGCCAAATGATCTGTCTGAAGCAAAAGTGATATTCTTTACACAAAAATACCCCATTTTCACCAAAACATGAGTCCCTTTCACCTTCTTCTCATGTGACAGTCATCAGTGTGCAAGTTTCCAGAGGTTTCACCAGTTTATCAGTTCTGTGCTCTTCTCACAGCCCATTGGAGCACATCCCTCTCAGTGCTTTCCCTTAGCTCACCAAGGCTGGACTTCATACGGCATCTCCTGAGCACCTTCTCTAAATAATTTCCTTAACAGCTGCTACATGGGTGCCTTACAAATTTCCTCTTTGCTTCTGGTTGAGGGAAACTGTGTTAGATCGGGAACAGACAGGTAGAAAGGCAGGCTGGGCAGGTGTGGCGAGAGATTCCCACTTTGATGGGGTCCACAGCACTGACAAAGACTTGTTGGGTGCAGCAATTGCCCAAGAGATCTGATAACTTCCAGGATGAAAGTGGGTTTAGGCACTGCACCAGCATCAGCTTAATTTTTAAAGACCTCTGAGCAGAAAAATTATCCCCTCCTTGTTGTGGGCTGCAATTTGAAATCATCTCTGACCAGTAGTCCTAATTTTCAAGAAATAAACCCAGATTTCAAAGGTTATTTCTGGGTTTGTGCCAGAACCTTGCCATGTGCTGAAACTGAGGCCGTAGCTCCATTTTGGATCAAGGCCATAGATTGGGGTCTGGAGCACAAGTCTTATGAGGAGAGGCTGAGGGAACTGGGGTTGTTCAGCCTAGAGAAAAGGAGGCTGAGGGGAGACCTTATTGCTCTCTACAACAACCTGAAAGGAGGTTGTAGAGAGGTGGCGGTCGGTCTCTTCTCCCAAGTCCCAGGTGACAGGACAAGAGGAAACGGCCTCAAGTTGCGCCAGGGGAGGTTCAGGTTGGATATTAGGAAAAAATTTTATACTGAAAGGATTATCAAACATTGGAATGGGCTGCCCAGGGAAGTGGTTGAGGCACCATCCCTGGAGGTGTTTAAAAGACGGGTTGACATCGTGCTGGGGGACATGGTTTAGTGATGCTTTTTTTTGTCAGACTTAGGTTGATGGTTGGACTAGATGATCTTGAAGGTCCCTTCCAACCTAGATGATTCTATTCTATGATTAACGTCCTGCCACATCCAAGCCAGAAACCTCCTGGGTCTTGTCTTGTTTTAACATTTGCTCTTTTCCACGTTGTTCCAACCACAATGCCTTTTCCCCCAGTACCACTACCAGCAAATACTTTGCCCAGTAGGTTTCTGGACTCTAACTTCTCTTTGCTGTTGCTGGTCAGGCCTGGCTGTGTCAGTGATCTTCTCCTTAGACTGAGGCAGGAGGGCTCAGAAGGTGCTGTGCTGGCCAGGCAAAATGTATGCTGGGTCTCGGCTTTTCCTTCCAGCTAGAGCTGTGGTGCCATCAATATGTTAATCCAAGGCAGCTAAGAGCAGAACTCCCTACCTGCAGCTTTTCAAACTCAAACATTTTTTAATCAGTTTCCTAATTGGGACCTCAGGGACCCCATTATGCTTTAATAATTCATTGGACAAAATCTATCTCTTTTTCTTTTAAAATCCTTAATTATGAGATGCATTTTAAATGAGTTTGATCACGGTGAATAACTATGTGTTCCAGGCTTTTTTTTTTTTTTGGTCTCTTTTAATAAGATTGGCACACAGAAATGTTCTGGAATCAGACCTAAAATACTCCATATGGACAGTTTATTTAAGGCATTGCCATTGTCTGAATCTGGTCACCACACAATGATAACATTTTTTTATTCAGTTGTTTTCTTTATCTTTGCTTATGGGTGACCACGGTGATTGGTATGTGTTACTGTGGTCAGATTGGTCTGTGGCCCAGACAGTTAAATGGACTAGAGAACAAGTCATGTGAGGAGAAGATCAGGGAACTGGGCATGTTTAGTTTGGAGAAGAGAAGGCTGAGGGGGGACCTCATTGTCCTCTACAACTACCTGAAAGGAGGTTGGAGAGAGGTGGGTGTAGGCCTCTTCTCCCAAGTGAATACTGACAGGTCCAGAGGAAATGGTCTGAAGTTGTGGCAGGGGAGGTGTAGATTAGCTATTAGGAAGAATTACTTTACTGAGAGAGTGGTCAGGCACTGGAACAGCCTGCCCAGGGAGGTGGTGGAGTCGCCATCCCTGGAGGTATTTAAGAAATGTGCTCTTCAGGCTCTTCAGGGCATGGTCTAGTGCCCGAGATTGTTGGTTTGTGTCT